>STHB01000003.1:2441652-2619752 GCA_018908115.1 Anopheles rivulorum | reverse complement strand
TCCAGGAGGTCGGATTCACGCCCTCGAACAGGGCTGGATTGTGCAGATTGCCCTCGGCCGTCATCACACCGTTTACGCTCGTTTCCGCGATGCACCGTTCGACGTCCTGCACCGACATGATGTTGCCGTTCGAGAAGATCGGTATGTTTAACTGCTGCCGCAGAATGCTCACGTACTTCCAGTCGGCCAACCCCGTCAGCGGTCCTTTCTGTTCGCGCGTCCGTCCGTGCACGGTCAGTATTTGGGCACCGGCGTCCTGCAGCATTCGGGCGTATCGAATCGTTTTTGCCATATCCTCGAAGATGCGTATCTTGCACGTGACCGGGATGGCCAGATTACGATGCAGGGTGCTTACTGCAGTCAAGGGAAAAGCAAAATACGCCACGCTACGGTTAAACATTGTTTTAATTGCTGCCGGGTGGTGGTAAAAATGGAAAATTCTGCGGGTAGCCCCAATTTATACACATTCAGCAGTTATTACCCTGGCTCCGCTAAGGAGAATGAACAACAAACAGAAATGTTTCTTCTTTTCATCGCACTGTTGGCTTTACAAATCGAGGAAAACGTAGCTCGCTTTATCAAGGGCGCCTTCCCAGTCCTTCCTGACCTTAATGAGCAACAGGACCTGCCTTCCTTCCTTCCATTTAATTCTTCCAGAAAAAGAAGAACCGGATTCATCATCGTCTTCTTCCCATCCCGCCTCTGGGTAATATTTACTGGCCTTTTACCTTTTCCATCTTGTTTTTTTGTTTTGTTCGTGTCGCACTCGCATAAGAAGAAGCAACAAATAATGAAACAACACAGCCCAGGCCATGTGAATTGTGCCCTGTACGGGTGTTCGTTTTTATCGCTGCTAGGCTATTTTTACAGCAAAACCCGGATAGACCTACGGGGTGGACATTTATTTTTGCTCCCCCTTTTTTTCCGCACCACCTCTCCAGCGGGGCGTAGAATATTATTTCGGGTTTAAGTTGATAAATAATGGACCGAACTGTGTTTGTGTGTGTGTGTGAGGAATATTTTCACCGTAATCGCTCCAGGGTGAATGCCAGGATGGGGAGGCAAACAGAAAAATTCGTACCGCTCGAATGGTTGGGTGGAAAATTGCGTAATGAAAATCAAACAATCGTAACGAAGAGAAACGGGGCCATAATGTAGTGTCGCCTTTTGCTTTATGGTGGCGGAAGGTTCAACAATGTTTTTGTTGTTGTTGTAGTTGTTTGCGCAAATTGATGAATTCAAACGAGATGCAATATGTACAACCAACGATAGGAGAGTTGCACCATTCTTCTGGGGAAAATTGGAAAGAAGTGGAATGTTTAAGTCTATTAACTTTATGAGAATAAAAAAACGCAATCAAACTCAAGAACCTCCTACACGCTCGAAGTGAATTTTTCCTACTAATTTCCTACCCGGAATGCTTAAGTGGAAGGGAAAACTTAAAACGAATGAGTACGCTTTATGGTATCCAGTAAAGCGACACCATATAGGTAGGAGAATAATTAAAAACTGGCTCGCATGCTCCTGTCGGTCTGGTCCTTTCTAATGACTGTTTAGTAGCAACAAGTGTGCTGTTCATTACATGCCTCTTGTTTCTTTTTGTACACTAGTAGCTTCTGCATAGACCCCAAATTAAAGTTCCTCAAGGAATCCAATCCCTGTAGGGATAACAAAACTGCAGCTAATACGAACAGTCCTGACATCTGATCTTGCGCTAGAACTAATTCACATAAAAGCTATATACTAAAACTGATAGTATGATCACAAAAAGTAACTAGTAAAATCGATTCCCTTTGTAGAAATGTTGGTGGACATTAACGCATAGGTCTCTTGCTACAATAGCGTTATTATACATCCACATGAGAGACCCAACAAACCTCGTCTTGCAGAACTGCCCTTCAAAACCCTTACCTATCTCTCGCAGCAGTTCCCATTCGTCCTGTAGGAAGGCACCGTAGTGACCCCGCTTAGCGATAGCCTGCGGACAGCCAAGGTTAATATCGATCGCATCACAGTGATCCTGTGCGAGCAGGGCCGCTTCGAGCATCACCTTTGGATCGTTGCCGCAGAACTAAAAGCAGAAAACAGCAAACAGTGTTAATGTCAATGTAAGAAAATGGCGCATACGGATGCGGAAATGGTACCGGTACACTAGATGCTACTGTGTACGGTGCACGTACTAGTGCATGTAATTAAATGTCAACGTTTTAATTAACCGTACTCCATCCGTGCGTCGCATTTCTTTCCGTACGCGAAGGAGTACCAGCAGCGAGAAAAACAATCCACACAATGGTCCCTTTTTTGGTTCATTTTTCCGACACATCTCGTGTCGCTTCGCACTTCTACTCGTACCTGAATAATCAGTGGCCGATCCTCCGGGCAGGTTTGTAGGGAATCTTTGCGATACTTGGGATCCTTCGTGAAGCAGCTGCTGTGGAACATGGGCGAGTAGCAGAGCTGTGCACCGTGCCGTCGGCTGAGCAAACGCCAGGCCAGCTCACTGGCGTCCACCATCGGTGCCACTACGTACCGCGGTGAGTGAAGGATTTTCTCGTAAAATTCGAACCCACCCAGCTTCCGGGTTGGTTGCGTTGCGTCGGGCAAACTGGTGGTCGCAGTACTGTCCATCGCCGTATTTGATTGGTCCTGGCTAGTGGCTGGTTCTGCCGGCGTTACGACGTTACTGTCGTTACTCGTTACCATCGCTACTGTTCGTGCTTGTGGTTTTTGTCTACTTAAAGTTGATTCGCGTAGTCCGCTTGGAAGACACGTCTAATTCCACCGGGCGTCCTATTGACGTGGGTCTTCCAGTTAGATCAGGAGGAGATTCGGAGGAGGAAAAAACCTAAAATTAGAAAAAAAAGAGAAAAGCTGCATTAAAATATTCACCAGAGAAAAGCGTCTTTCTGCATGATGAGGGTTTAATTAAAACTGACTGATGATGAGCGGGCGTGTTTTGTGCAAATTTGTGAAGACCTTCCTCCCTCTCTCTCTCTCTCTCTCTAGCCACTCTGGACATCCACTTTAGATTTTGGGTACGGTGCGAAAGAACTGAAGCATACAATAACTAATTTTTAACCCCTAATTTCTTCCAATACCATTAATTTTAGCAAATCAATCGAAAGTCTTCTTTTGGGTGGAAAAGTCAGAAGTCTTACGGTGAACACTGTCAGCATCATTCACCACACGCCATGGACGTATGGACGGATATGGTGTCGAATCTTTTTGGGTATGCATAACGGCACGAGACTTTCCGGCAATGGGACCAACCACATACCACACCACCCCCACCAAACCGGCTAGAGGGCATCGAACGAGCTGTGCTGCCGGTCGGAACCGCTAGGAAAAGCTTTCTTTTCACGCACAAAAAGGTTCTGCTAGGTGGCTGGTACGCGTCGTCGCCTGAAGCGACATAATCCCCGTTCCAACACTTTCTGCGTCAGAAAAGGATGAGATTATTTTCTTAACCCACAACCACCCCGTGCGCCTCACAACCCTTTCCAGCCCTCCCTGTAGCTCCCGTTTATCGCACCATCGCACATAAAACTGGCCTTGAAGTTGTGTGTGCGAGTCCGAGTGTATCAGTGCGAGATCCGAATCGGATGAAAGCGTTAGCCGGTGTGTTTATGCGTTCGGTCGGCCGGTCGGTCGGTGTGCTATTGTGTTGTGTTGGAGCTAAGAAATTACATCCTTTCATCACATCACAATGTCTGGGCCCGGGAACGGAAGCTGCGGCAGGGCTTCACCCAAAGGTGTCAGGTTTATCTGCATCATCTAGACCCGGGGTGTTTGAAATGTTCGGTTTCTTCTTTCATCCGGTTTGGCGTCTTGCGTTCGGGGTTTCCTTTTGCCTTCCTTGCGCCGCAGGCGGCAAGGATCGGTTTCCGCTTTCCAGCTGGCTTTGATCGACACGATGGAAATGGTTGGACGAACAGAACGTCCGGCCGAATATGAACGTAAAAAAAAGGTTAAATTAATCCACCAGCGTTACGGGCGTTCGAGCAGGAAATGTTTACTATGGCGTAGTTTTTCTTCTGTCTGCGAAAGATGTGGCACCGATTGGATGTGGGGCAGTCAGGAGAAAGAAAGAAAAAAAAGGTTACGAATCTGTTAGCGCAAAACTTGGCCAACGACGTTTTGCGTGAGGTATTATGAGCATACTGAATGAATTATGATCGAACCGGGCCACTACTAACTGGATTATCTTGCCATGGAACGGTGCCGGTGCTTGCAAGGATGAACCAAAGCTAATGGAGATAATTTTTGAATAATGGATTTACATTTAAATTGACGTAATGGTGCAGTTAGCTGGTAAGCAAAAAAACGACACTCATTATGGCAGACTGCTAACGATCCTTGCACATCTCGTTATCTCTTTGTGCCACGCAAATCTACCTTAACTAATTACATGTCTTGAAAACAGTAATTAAAATACATTTAATGAGCCCGTGTTTGAATTATGGGAGCTTTTAGATATTTACATTACTTTTTTGCGCAAATGTTGAGACGACAAAAAATACCCAACGACTAAATTTTAACAAGAAAGCGCCTGCAACGCTGCAATGCGCATTAAGATTTATTCTTTTTATCATCTTTTTAACAGTACATTCACCACGTTCGATGTTTTCTCACACTTTTTAAATTATCAATTTCAAGGCTTAGGATGTGTTTTCAATGTTGCAGCTTTCTGCCTCAGTTTTGCTGCCGTATTCTTTTTTTTTTTCGAATAACCGGTATGCGGTACTAAAATGAATTCCCAAACTAATTTAAACTCAAGCTGCTTTGCCAATGGTCCAGCTGGCAGCACTTCCTTCGACTGTCCGGCGTTGTAGTATGTGTACTTTGTTTCACTTCGTCGCAACCCGAAAGGTCACCAGAACTAAATCCTACCAGGACCTCTGCCAGGGTGCCTTAATTTGGCCATCGAATGATTGGCCGTGTGCCAAAAAGTTTGAAACGACCAGCACTCGAGGTCACTCGAGCCTTGCTTCGTATCTCTTTCTCTCTCCCATGCATGCAGTATTCATCAGTGTTGTGTACGTCATTCGATACAATGCGGTGCAGTATGCCTCCCTTGAAACTAACTGCCACTGTGCCGCAAATGGGAAATGAAATATAAGTACACATATCCGTGCGACATGTGCGTGAAATGTTTCTCCATCGAAATGCTTCTGTCTTGTGTAGAAAGAATGCGCCATGGTACCATACCATAACCATAAACCGCACATGCTTCCGACCGTAGAACCATTGAAAGCTTGGAACCCATTCCAAACGGTTCTTAAATCATTGTTCGCTACCGAACTGTTTGCCGCATCGCGAGTCATCAGAAAAATCCCAACCAAGACAGTGTCTCTGTGTGTGTTTGGGTGATTCTTTGAAAATGGTAATACGTCAAGAAGCTCAAACAGGAGCAGCGAAGTTCGTGTCCTTTTATTGTCGAGATTGGATTTATTACGTTAATTTTTGCACACCTCTTTGATGGAAGCGGTGGCATAAACTTTTCGATATGGAACGGCAATGGAATGGTACTGGGTTATGTATAAGGCAAAAACTTGATGCCGAGTAAATCATTAGCAGATGCGAACGCTTTGTCTTGGCTTGAACTTGAAGTTGGAGCAGAGATCGGCACTCTTTGTTTTGATGATTATTGCACTTTGTGAACTTCATTCGAGCTTCTTTAGCATTAAACTGAGTCATATAGGTATTTATAAAGTATTTTCTACTAATCTGAACATGAATACAAAGCATAATAAATTGAAGGTTAGCAAGGTTAAGTATGCATCATGTAATGCTTTTTTTGTGTGTTTGTGTGTCTCTGCACAAGACTGTATTATATATTACCCATTCTCCTGGGCTTTGAGTAAAATTTATCATAATTTCTTTAACTAAAGTTCTTGCCAACAACCCGAAAGCTCGTTCATTATGATTCCTAACTCCCACCTACGACTCCACACATTCTTCTGAATGCTTAACAACTGATGCGAAGCGACATGCAACAAAACAAAAAACTTTACGATAGGAAATTTGGAATGAATACAAATTATGACGCAACTTTCTTTCGTTTGCGTTTGCCAAGTCGCTGCACGACGTACGACATACTGATGGGCCGTTTTTATTGTGCGTGCCCTTGCATCATCCCATCTCACCAGGCACCGTGAGATCAAACGGAGGAACGAACGGCATCAGGGACGGGCCGATTGTCGTTAGGAATGCTAAATGACGGTGCGTCCAGCAGTGTTTCCACCTGCTCCCAACCCAGTCCACCTTTCACTGGAACAACGCAGCGACCGAGAGAGGCGTGATGAAAATTCTCAAGGGAAATCTTTACCCTGCAAATTTTGCTCGTTTTGGGCGAAAAAAAACCTCTAAGTGAGGAATTATGATGATACGCTGCAGGGAGAAAAGTGCTGACGTTGATTGTGGCCACTCATCGTTCCATTTTTGTTCTCTTTACGAAGAGAGCTTGATGAGGTTAAGTTTTGTTTGGGATTCAAAGGGAAGCGGTTTTTGGTGACAAATGTTGAAGCGAGAAAAAAAAAATAGCACGAACACTACCGGTACGCAAAACAAAAAATTAAACAGTGTTCGACGCTTCGCAAAATAAAACCATCGATGAACACAACTACGATTGAACCGTCCAGTCTGTGATTTGCACAAGACAAAACAGCATACATTCATTCGGTCACACCTTAGGGTAGCGGATTTTTGGGAGCTTTTATGCTCGTTGGCAAACTAGCAATGTTTATCTATCATCAAACACGGTTGAACATTTCACATCCGTTGAAAAGGTTCGTTTTTCACGATTGTTGCCTTGTCGAAGGTGATACGAAACACACTGGGAATATTTGACTTTGAAACTATTTTTCATCAAAAATGGATAATAATTATTTGTCGATTGTTAAACTTAAGGCAAATTATTTATTTATTCATTAAGGAAATAATAAATATATATTGTGAAAACACGCACAAAGTCTTGTCATTTGATTGAGCAATATTCTTTACCTGAAAACACCATAAATAAGATTCTTTTTGAAAAAAACTTTATTTTAAGTAATTGAAATCTCCATTGCTTAACCGCCGATGAACCCACCGTGCGAAAGCATCAATGCATTCCGTCATCAGTTTTTTCCGTAACCCTTCTAGTGGATGGTTTTCGAGCAACCAATGTCCACTATTTGTTGCTTTTTGCTGCTGTGGCGTTGAACAATTGTTTAGGATCTTTGAGTAGTATTACCACTCGACTGACTGTTTACTGACGAAACCTCAGTGCGACATGGGTTTTGATGTTGCGTTGTTCGCCACAAGGCAATTCACGAGCTTTTGAGCTTGGACAAAAACAATTGAACTCTCGTCAGGATTGAAACACAAATTTTATGAAGTTTTTTTTCCAACGTTCTACTTCAGTTGTGTTTACTTTTTTTTTCAATTACTTTAGTGGTTTATTTTTATCAGCTTCTTTTGGAACACGTTCGACAATATTATCATTTCATTTTCTTCACAACAGCAATGCTTTACACAACTTTCGTTACACACTATATTCGAGTACTATAGCTTTAGCTGGCATCTAATAATAATCCAAATCACCAGCATTCCGGAAACGTTCTGTGCTACTAAATAACATCCAACTAGAGGACGATGCTGCTGTGAAGCGATTTTTTTGTTGTCTTTCTTACCAAACTCCAAGCTAATGGAAAGGAAATTTAATACCAAGCGAATGTGAAAGCAAAAAATGCCATCATCTTAACCGGACGCCGAGCGTCCAAAAATAGCCCATTAAAAGGCTGCACAAACACGTAAACAGCGCGATAAGCAGCAGAAATCACACAGCCCACCAAACCATTCCCAAAAGAATGGTTTTCGTTTTTTTTTGCAGATCGTGAAGCTGATTTTAGCTCGCGGAATCCACCCATTGCAGACTGACTGGCAGTGGGAGGGCACAAAACAAACCCGACCAAGAGTGAAAGTGATCAAGGACGCCATCATTCGAATACGGTGTGTTAATAAGAAGAAAACAGCAGTAATAAAATGCGCCAAACGGAAAAGTTTACTTAAAAATTACGTCTGAACAATCAAGCTTGAGAGAACTAATTTTCACGCTTAGATGGCATTTTTTTTTGCTTTCGCTGGCTCGGCACAAAAGTAGAACAAAGGACCAGCTATGGTACAAACGCTGTGAGCAGGAAAGTTGATCATAATTGATTTTCTAAATAAAACACAACTGATCGAACATTATGTTCCATTGAACATTTTTTCATTATGGATATTTGCACTGAAAATTAAAACTTGTCATTTCATTCACATAGCGCCTTAAGTTAGGCAATATGCGTTATTATCGTCAGTCTTTCTTTTTGAACACGTAATGAATTTATTTTCCATTACAAATTTTCTCATATCATATCAAAATCATAATCAAAAGCATTTGCACTAATGTGATTAACGTCAAAATTGAGGTCCGTTAACTAATTTCAAACAGTCACTAGAAAACGCGAACCTGGAACTGAAACATACGGAGCAGGAGACGAGGCTATCGACTTCTTGACAAAAAGTGTCAATAAATCGGAAATAAAATCACTTCCAGAGAGCAAACTTTGTTCAGCTGTGGCTGAACTTTACCTTCTCCATTGAGTGTACCACCGGCGAACAGAGCTTTCAAAAGCAACGCAACCGCAACCGCCATCATCAGACCGTTCGGGTTCTCCAACATGACACCGACAACACCGGAAGTTACCAATCACAGGAACCCAGTAGTACGCTGGTTTTGTGATGTGTGTGAGTGTGTATGTGTGTGTGAGTCTGTGAACGTCACTTCAACAAATGTGGACGGTTGAAAAGGGCAGATGGGAGAATAAAGGGCGATTCTCCCATCCCATAAAAACACATTTTCCGATGACCGAAACAAATATGACCAGCGCTTGTAGAAGGAAATGTCAATGTTGGTGAAACACGAGCACGACAAAGAGGACACACAAAAACTTATTCATCAACTTTATTTCGTCAAGCTCGGTTCGTGCTGGATGAATCTTGGAGTGCGATTTTTTCCCTCTTTTTATTTACTTTTTCCCCCTCCTATTGACATTCGTCGATGGTGACCTGGCTATTTGTTTGATGGATGAAAATTAGGTAGATTTGATATTGTTTTCCTGACACCGTACATCATCGCATTACGGGACCCGACAACAGATCGACGTGTGTTTTGTCGTGTCAGATTTTCAATTTCGATACCGAAAGAGTGCTTATCTTTAAGTTTGGTGCAATTGCGGAGGAAAAAAAATGTTATGACATGGACTTATCTAAATAGGATTAAGAGACTGAAAGGGAGAAATCTATTTCTGAACCCGAAGCGATAGATCCGAGAAACCCCGGAGAGCTAGAAAGTTGCTGCGTGTGTTAAAGGAAAGTCTGTTGAATATGCACAAAAATCGAAACGATGAATAGCAAACAAGACGAACGTGAATGGGCAAATCACAGAACGCTACAATAAATAACAAGCAAAGCTCTGTTGGGCTGATTTTTCAGATATTCTATCCCTACACCGGAGTCTTCATTTCACGGTCCAGCGGCTTTGTCCCCTTGTCAAACGTTCAATAGCTTTTTTTTCTGGCCTTCCCGATAAAGCTTATCACACGGTTGCGTTAGTTTTCCGGACATCAAACTAACAATAGCTTTCCCGTCCTGCCCAACACTTCCACTCCCTCACGATCTGTTTGATGGCAAACGCCAATCCGTCGAAAAGGCCACCCAGCTGTGGAACGAATTGGTGGTACGAGAGCGATTTTCTGCAACACGCGGAAATGGGAGACGAGAACAGCGACAAAAAATATATATATACACCGAAGGAAATACTATCTCCTGTGTGCCTTTGGGTCACTCGCGTAGACCGGAGGAAATGTTCAGTTGAGCTACCCGGAAGTGGCTTTTCATGTCGGACAATACAAAGCGGCTGGAGAGGACACTCATACGATAAAGAAAGGAAAAACAACTTTGTCTCCGCACGTGTTTCCGGTGGCTTTTGTTGATGAGCGAGAAAAAGTTAGTTCATCAACGAAACATGAATGGAAAATCTTTGCAATGGAAGTTTTTGTCCTTTTTTTAAATGTGTGAGTGTGATTGGAGTTCACAACATCATCGAATGAATCGTTTTTTCAGGAGAATTTTTTTTCCCTAACAAGCAAAAGGGTGCTCGAAAGTTTAGAATTGAAGTCGAGGGAAGTGGAGTATTTAAATTAGCTAAACAGCACGTTACAATCGTTTTTTTTATTTATTCTTTTAATCGTTACCCACAACATTCAGTCAAGATATTTATGTGTGCTTCTCTGTTCCATATTGCTCTGAAAATAACTAAGTTCGGTCTAAGTTCTACAAAACATTGAATAATGCAATCGATATAAGTTGAGTTGATTTTTATTGCTATTAAAATGCATCCACCTTAGAAGTTTAGCGAATAAAAGACTACATAATTGTGTCGAAAGACTGCATTTATGATAAACCATTTTGCATACATTCTGGTGTATTCTTCCCACAGGTACAGTTCAAATAGTCGATTTGAGCAATCTTAGCAAAAAATTGTATGAAAAATCTTTAAAAAAGAACAATAGTTTGCCATGTTCATATAAAAATTTCAGGAGATTTAAAACCTTACTTTGTTCTAAAACCTTAACGATAGACCTTAACGATAAGACGACACACAATTTCAAAATCGAACAACAAATGGAACATATTCAATCTCTGAAATAAATTATAACTCTCCTCAGGTTTTACGTGATTCCCCCAAAAAAAGGAAATAAATCAACGATTCAATATTTCACTAAAACAATTTTACTCACCCCATAATTGCTAAGCAGTCGATGTGCTATTGATTTTGATCCTAACACACCCGACAACAACTTTTAAATAATCATTTTCTTGTATCCACGTCGTGGCGTGGAATGGAAAGTTGTGCGGACGGTACGGCTAGTAAGCACGACCCGTACCCAGACTACTAACTAATGGGAACGTCAATAAATCATACTTTTATCGTGCGAAAAACTCGAGAAGCGGTCTGGTAGAGTTCGACCGCCTTGGGCCATCGCACCGTAGTCTTTGCGATTGAATGCGCAACTTAAGGAATTCTGCGAATGTTATGCTGCTACGGTAAGTTTCAAATAACGAATAAATAAATTTCGTCACAAAGGCGCTTGTGGGCATGGGTGGCACACGAGTAGCAGGATGGAAAGATGAAGACGTTGGTCGAATATTCGATTCATTGGACCGCACTTGAGTGACGCAGAGGGTCGCCGCGAACAAGCCGTAGGAAAATAAATCCATCATAAGCCTTTCTGGAGGCAGAACCGCAGATTTTTTGTTGCTCGTAGTTGCTTGCGTCCATTAAAGGAATAAAGTAAGAAAAGGGAAAGATTTCTGTTCTGGGCTTTCTATTCCCGTTACCATGAAATGGATGGAACTGGATGGCAACGAAGAGCTGTGCCTCTTTTCCTTGCAATGTTAACTAATAACAAACAGACAAACATACTTTAATATTTCCAGCAGCTACAACAGCATCCCAACCACTATACCCACTCGACAAAGGAAATATTAAGGAAGGGTACAGAATAATACCGATTGCAGGAGCTGGTAGGTAGGAACGTCTTTGTTACATACCCAAACAAACGGTTCAAATGAAGGTTGATGTTAGGTGTACCACGAATCCATAAAAAATATGATGAATGAGCCATTGATGAATCTGCGTTGCTGCTATCATAGAGAATGCGGGATGGAATAGAAAATAGCAAAGAAAAGGTTCTCTCCCTCGAGAGACTATGCGTACGGAAGCGATCATAAATGAGCAGCAACCTTTCTACGGATGCTCTGTCATGTTATGGTGTGTTCGCATCTACTACGTGCCTGGTTCCATGGTATAGGAAAAGGTTTCCTGGGAAGCTGTTAAGACCCGTTGGTAAGTGAAATCGAGCAGAAATTGAAACTGATTGAATCGACCGAAGATATATGAATCGAAGCGCTGCAAAAACTTCACACTGTTGACGCCTTGGTGCGAGACTTGCATAAATTATTTGAAACAAGTACGAATTGATTAGTAAAACATAACAAAATGAGTAATTTTTCATTTGTAATATTCGAAAAACTGCTTGCAGAACAAATGGATCAAATCATTTAAAAACGCCCGCTCGTTCAACAGCCCGGCTAGCTCAGTCGGTAGAGCATGAGACTCTTAATCTCAGGGTCGTGGGTTCGAGCCCCACGTTGGGCGACGACGACGAGTTTAATTTTGTTGTTTCTTCTGTTTTTTGTTGTGTTTTTTTTTATGACAGCCAGAATAGATATACATGCAATAACTATTTGAGAACTATTTTGAACGGTTCATGGGGTGCAAAAGAACCTTTTTTACATCTTCGGGATTCCTTCCGGGAAAGACCCAAAGAATCTTCGGATGGTTGATCATATAACACATTACATATCCTTAGGTGAACATTCAAAACGTACTGCGTGTATTTGGAAAGACTCTTAGGATTTGTATAATGTTATGAAATTTTTGGGGATGGTTTTACTACTTTGTTGAATCCATGCAGACTAACAAGGTCAACTAATCAAACATTATAAAAATGCTCGAGAAAGCTGTCCAACATGATTGAACATCAACAAAAAGAAGCCTTTGAATAAGTGAATGTAGATGCACCACTATTTCCTGTTAAAAGCGGACATCGAACATGAGTCTCCTGAATGTGAAATTTAAATATCGCAGATCGTGTCATTGCACCATTGGTCGAATTAATTAGCTTTTGCATATTCCGTCCCAAAAATACGCCATTCGATGAGCGGGATATAGATTCACACACATCTCCAGTTCTGTGTTTGAATGGACGCTGGCATGTACATCGACGGATGGATCATTAATAATGCGACCCAATGACGCGACGCGTTGGTTTGGGTTTAGCTGGTACGTCTGAATGAATGATGCTCGATGACAAGCGACGATCGACATTTCTATTGTTTCGTCGCGGCATGTAACAAATTTGTGGCTTTCTTACCGCCTTCACACTTCACAAAATGGGCGAATGTTTCACGGTGTAGTGATGGGGATAAGGATGAAGGAACAGTGTACATGAGACCAACGCTTTTTCTCAATTGCCAGCTGACACACACTCGTTGCCAAGCGGGGTGGCTTCTTTCTGGATGTCGAGATTGGAGTGTGGTTTGCCGTTATTTCCAGAAGCCACCGTCACCACATCGGTAATTGGATTCACTCGATCCCGATCCATCAATCAATCTATCGTCATCAATTTTGGCGACGATGGTTTTCAAGCGATTGCACTTTTGCTCAGACGCCACCAACCCCTCATTTGTTGAGATGAATTCTTCGAAATTATGCTCGATGCTGAGTGGCTACCGACGTCCCATCCGACCATTTTTGCGTTTCAAGTCACCGTCTGCTGTTGATGGAAATTTATTTAAAAAAATCTTCAAAGTGGCTTAGCAAAATTGGTCCGTGGAGAAAAATAATCTATCTTCACTTATTGAAAATTATGTAAATTTAAAACCTTCAATCACAAACATTTATATTCTTTCATACCTCATTCGCTGAGGTCTTCGCTTCTTCTATCAGCTTTAGACCACAGGTCATTCTGTTTAAGACCAGGACATTGATTAATTAATTTTTCAAAGCTCTACTTCAGACATTGCATACTTTTGGGCGCTCAAAATCGGCAGCTACGCAAGAAAAAGGCCGCATAAAATTGATCGCTCTGGACTTGAAAGAGAGCTATTCCGTGCTACCAGTTTCGAAATC
The DNA here is from genome assembly GCA_018908115.1 of Anopheles rivulorum. Lineage (NCBI taxonomy): Eukaryota > Metazoa > Arthropoda > Insecta > Diptera > Culicidae > Anopheles > Anopheles rivulorum. Next base: position 2,605,972 of record STHB01000003.1, on the reverse strand, counting down.
GGATTGCGTTGATACGGTATTCTGGCAAAATTCACAGCAAGGTCGTGTATGCGCGTGCCGCAGCAATTAATTTCACACTTCATGCTGAGCAAAGGGATGTCGCAGTCTCAAGCTCAGCCATAACCGAGCCAAAAGCACACTCCAGAAACAAAATAGACGGCATAGATTTAGCATAACCCCCGGACATTCTGGGAACCTACTTCCTATAGAAGAACTTTCGGATTTTGTGTCGATTGTGCTTGCCGAGTGTGCGATAACGGTTGCGGTAGCGCCATAAAACGCACTTATGGGCAGTAAATTTTTCCACCGACCACTCGGCTCAACCAATTTGTCGACAGCTGTTGCGCATGGTTACGGTTCGGTCGCATACATGAGGTTAGGTCATACGAACTCTTTCAACCGTTCATCCGCTGCATATTGGTAGCGCCAAACCTTTTCGGTATTACAACGCGCGCATAGCATGTGTCGGAGGGCAGGACAGATTATCGGGACTACTTGTTTTTCGTATTCTTGTCCAAACTTTTACTCCCAACTTTTACCCTCTGTTTGTGTGAAAAGGTTACCCAAGCCAGAGCCTTGTTAATAGGTACAAATAAGATGCAATTACTGTAACTAGCGTATGTGAATTTTATTTTATTTTTATGCTATTTTATATGAAGCGCCTAAGGGTATGCAACCTGCATTACTAGAATATCTTGTCAAGTACTGGTTAATGAATTTTCTATCATTGCAAAACAAAACTGTACCCTGGGTACGGGAGCTGAAAATTGAGCCGTATTTTGGTTGGCTAAATGTGGAGTAGCAGTATGCAATTGTCGGATAGGCGAGATTCTTACACATCCGGCTAGGAACAAATATGGTGCACGGAACTTTTACTGCACCACAAAAAGCATTCGGCAGTAAGTGCAGCTTTTTCTGAGCCATGAGGCTAACGACAAACTTCTTGTTTCCGGTAGAAATTAACGAGGATAAACTGATGGTGGCTTCAGGGTTTCTTTCTATTTCGTTTTGTGTAGTTACTCTGCTCATTCAGATTAAATTCCTGCTCAGCTTCCGGACTATAGCGGCAAACTTGCCGGATCTCGTGCCTTCCTAGTATCTGCAGATTCATGATCATGATCATGACATACTTTCCGAGAGTGTCCGGTTTGGAACGAGTGCTCTTAAATGGAATCTATGTGGTTACACTACCATCGTCTATTCTGGGTTTTAAAATTCTAGTTTCAATTCAACGTTCAAGCGCTGCAATCTGGGCAGGAAAATAAGTACACTTACTCCGCACACGACGCACAAGGGTTTGAGTTCCGGGCAGTTGCGAGCCGAAAAATATCACTACAAGATGGTGAAGAAATAAAGGGTGCCAACGGGAATGAACGATGGCAACGAACATTACACCCGTTCCGAAAGCAGATGATTGAATTCCAGCACCAGCACTAGAAGAACATACCATTTACATAACAATAACCAGACAATCCACTAAACCTGTGCCGTTAAGAAGTGGTGTACAGTAGAGCGTTTGCTTCCTGTCAGTAGTACACTGCTTCTAACTCCCGAAATGTGCAAGGAGCTCTGGAACGATGGGGATACGGTAGTAAAATAGACAATCTTGTATTTCGAACATTTGCCATCCTAGTTCGTCCCTTTGCTTTCATCGTCCCGAAAAGATGAATTCAATGGGCTAAAATTACTGCTCTCTTCAGTTCAATTTGAAGTGGAGATCCTGCTGCGAACCCGTCACATTCATGGCGGGTGCGGAAGTTGGGGAATATGCCATCAAACTCTCTCCGCCTACGGTGAACTTTCACACAGACAGCAAACTAACGAACATTCTAACCGTAAAGAAGCGCCGGAAAGTTGAGGCGGATGAGAAATTGAAGTTTTGTTACGTTTCACCGGAGGAAAGTGTGAAACAGTGGCCAACCGTAATTGGTTTCTTTAAGGGAAGCGAATGGGAGTGACTCTTTCGCAAGAGGACTCTTCAGTTTATCGAAATCAGCCACGGTTGGTAGGGGAAGAAAATGTTCTAATTGATTGTGCCGACTACGGCGAAGGAATGTTATGATTGTGTGTTGATTTGAATTCTTTTGCCAAATCAGAAAAACTGTTCATGTTCAGGAATGTGAGACGGACAAGAAAAATAACTTACGAAAATGTTTTTTTCGTTCAAAATCACGAACATTTGCTTAACTTTTTTCACTAAAAATCACAAGCACTTATCGAAACGTGCCATGTTATCGTGAAGAAAAAATAAACTAGTTAATCGGATCAGTTACTGTTTAGCCGGGCATTTGTCTACAGTGAAACCCCCTAAATGAAGGCAATATATTTGTAATAACACTAATTTTATCTTTTCATCCTCATAGCTTAAGTTATAAACATTTTTAATTAATTTATTAATACATATTTCATGGAAAAATGACATTTGCAAATCGAACTTGCGCAAATCGATCCCGAAATGACAATCAAATTGATATCGATTTTAAATCAGCCACGAATTTACCAGAAACTGCGTAAGATTGGGATTTCAATACCGCGTTGATAATAAATTTTCCATCGACAAAATCGCTTCGCATTCAAAACACGTATGGTCGCATTGGTTGACCATAACCACTCGGCGGGCTGGTTTGGTAAAAGCATAATCCTGCACTTTATCCCATATTATCCCATGACTAATTGTATCTGCAGCCGCTGCTAATTAGTGGCAAACAAACACTAGTACAACAAATTTGGAGGCCGATGAAACAGCCTAGAAATAAGGGAATTCTCTCTGACCCGACAGCTCTGTTTGCCAGGCTCTACTGCATTTTGTTTTGCCTAACGGTCCCATGAAACTCAGCACCCGGACGTAATTTAATGCACACTACCTTAGCTGCACCTGTCTGAGGGACCTGTTTTTGTTCTGCAAAACAGATGGATTTCATGTGCAAACGTTGAAATTCCAATTAGCACAACAAACGTTCAAGTGCAAACCTGGTAATGATTATATATTCCAAATCATAATAGTGCTAACATTGCTTCAGAAGAAGCAGCATGACAGCAGTAGAATATCAGTGTATTAGTGTTTTAAATTTAATTAATCCCGGTATTTGGGTTCGAAGCATAAACTCAGGTTTTCCAAGACTGAAGGTAATGTATCGTAACATAAATTTGATATCGAACAACGATTCTACGCTGCTCACCACAATCGAAAGAAAGAGAGAAAGCCAAAACAATAATAAAATATGAAATTCAATCGAATTTGATCANATAATAGTGCTAACATTGCTTCAGAAGAAGCAGCATGACAGCAGTAGAATATCAGTGTATTAGTGTTTTAAATTTAATTAATCCCGGTATTTGGGTTCGAAGCATAAACTCAGGTTTTCCAAGACTGAAGGTAATGTATCGTAACATAAATTTGATATCGAACAACGATTCTACGCTGCTCACCACAATCGAAAGAAAGAGAGAAAGCCAAAACAATAATAAAATATGAAATTCAATCGAATTTGATCAAAACTCTCCAGTAGTTTGAGGTTCAAGCCAGAGGTAATCAAAATTCGAAACTCGAAATACGCTCGGGAAAGGAGAAAAGTTCTATTTCACTTGCGGTCAGCAATCAGTACAGTGGCCACAGTGCTCAGCTAGGGTTTGATATTTCCAACCCCAGCTGGAGCACTCGCTTTCCAAATAGAAATTGTTAAATGATCTCAAAACCAGATGGCACACATCGGAGACCGTGCCGTCCAACGGGAAGCGGAAGAAAAACTATCCCGAAAATGGGGGTGAATGTAGGAAAATTCTCATCAAAAGTTATTCGACGCAAAATGGCGGTATTTCTGGGTCCACACTGTTTGTTTTTTTTTTCTCTCCCTGTATTCCGCATCTGCGGTGTGCTGCAACAGCTAACATTTTTTGTGTGTGTAAGCAATCGAATTTTATCACTCGTCCAAACGATGGCCACCGAGTTGGCTTAATGTTCAACTACTTCCCAAACCTGAAGGTTTCTTTTGCTAGAGAATTAGAGTACAGTGTGTGCTACATATGGTTTATTGTAGTGTTTGTATTCAGTAGGAACAACGATCAATAAACAACATATGGTAAATAAAATTGTTCTAAAAATGCATTAAAACAGTAAACCAGATATAAGGAATTTTATCGTGCAGATCAATACTGTTCGTATGGATGAAAATTGATACTCACTGTACACAAACCGTTAGCGTTGAATCGATAACACTACAAAACTAAATGGCCACTGCAGACTGATTGGGGAACCGTTCCATTTAGCTATATTCGAGTGTTTTGTTTCTTTATTTTTTTTACTGCTGCGTTACTTCTCTAGCCTTCAACAGCACTCTATAAACTGCGCTTCCGGTTGATTGGTGAAATGTACGGCAATTGTAGCGATCGAAATTGTTCTCCAATTCACGTTTTTGTGTTTTTTTTTATTTTTTTACGCGATCCATTTCGACAATGGCGCCCCGTTTCGTTCCCACCATTCCGTCCGATAATTGATGGCAAGCTGAGTAATAGAGCAACGACGGATGCGAATTGCCATTGCCATGGCTAAATGGCTTTTGCAACATTTTGCCTTTTTGCCTTGCTGCGAATCGAAAGCTAATGGGATTCTTGGCCAGTCGCGAGCGCCCCACGCGGGTGGCAGAGCAAAGATTAACGATTTAAAGCTGCTGCATGTGAAGTCGGTAGTATTTTATTGTCGAGCAGAAGCTTACCGGTGCTACGACATTGTTGATTAAATTTAATATCACTTACGCTAGACGTACGAAGGAAGACACGGGACAAATCATGCCATTTTGCGTCACTGAAATCACGGGATTTAGACGTCAAAGGATGTTCGTCAAATGGCGCTTGACGTCAAAGGTTAGATATTACATTACGACGATTGATTTAGGTTACGATTTACGCAGTATCTGCTTTTGAATTAAATTGTTTTGATGATGAAAATTTCAAAGGATAACACTTTTGCACATGTCTAAGGCCACAGCTCAATCTCGCTGAAGTTGAATATACAACGTGAAAAGGCTTTATGACATGCAGTTTGCATACGGTTGGGAGTTTTATGACACTGATTGGAGAATATTGAAACGGAATGAATTAATAACTTATAAAATATATCAACTCGCAGGAAGTAATTGGAATTTGAACTTTGATTGTAATATGTTAGACATTTTAAACAATAACTATTATGGTGTTGGAAATTCTTTAATTATCCCGTAGCTACTTCGGAGTAACATTTATTTTTCCTTTTTCCTTGGGTTTACAACAATTTGTACTTTATAACAAGACCAATTATATTTTAGGGTCAATTAGATTTTTTTATTGCAAGCGGAAGATCTCTTTAAAAGATCACTTGATATTACATGCAATTGTCTTCCCATTACAAGGACTGGCTTGCGTTTTTTTTATACTTCTACAGGAGAACATCACATTGAGCAAGCTGCCGTTGGACGGTCAGCGGTTTGACACAAGATATAAAAAGACAGTTAAATTTGAGCATTCAATTTCCCGTCATGACAGAGATTTTTTTTGCAAAGCTCTCAAAGGGGAAAAAATCACCAGAAGCAATCTTTTCGCTGTTTGCTTCGCGTGAAAATGATATTTAAATGCAAACAGCAACACCTCTTCCATTGCCGTTCCTTAACGAGATGCTCAAATCGTTTGCAATGGCGATCACTACCTCGACAAAAATGATGATGATGATGATGATGACGATGGTGTAGGCGACGAACACAACAACAGAAACAAACCAAACCGGTGTCGAAACAGTGTTCTTTTGGGCCATCCTTCAACCCTAAGAATGATTTTGAACCACCAAAAAGAAAAACCTCCACTCAAAGATAGATTTCGTAGAGCAGAAAATGATTGGAAGGCGTTAGAAAATGTACCGTCGCTATCTATACAAGAGCGTTGGGATAACATCTCACAAAGAACACCTTGCAATATTGTTGATTCTAAAAGGGAGAAAAAAAACAAAAATGTGGACATTTTCAGATAGTTTCATTTCATTGCATGCAGTTTCCACAGCGTGGTGCCGTGAAGAATCCTTCGGGCTAGGTAAAAACGATACGATTCAACTGAAATACACAGGACACTGAGAACGAAATCATCAAAGCACTGCAGATGTCGAATGCGCTTTTTTGGCCGCGGGTTATCGTATAAGACGGCAGAAGATCTCCGTTGCGGCCGGTGTGAATAAAAAACGCTTGGCTGAAGGTTGAAAAATAATACACTACACTAGTGGCTTGCAGCGAGTCTGCAGCCCGTCGACAGTCTATCGAATCAAGTCTAGGTGCACAGTATCGTACCGTGCCAAAGATCGGGAACGATTGTACCGTACGTTGGAGCAGCTTGGAAGATGGCAAAGTCTGCGGTACGGCATAGAAAACCGGCAGTTTTTCTTCCATCGTCAATAACAAACGCCATCGTTACGTGTATAGCGACACTTGTTCATTCAGCCGATTTGATTGCAGCAGTGCAAGAAACAGAATACCAGGATTTTGTTTTGTTTTTTTTTTGTTTGTGCGGTGAGGGCTATTTTATTTGCGTTAGAAATGGTTCTTTTATGAGGTGTTGCTTATATCTGCATGTTGAAATGAACTGTGTTATATTTCGTAACTATTTTTGAATACTCGAATGGTAAACCAAAAGAGGTTGAACAAGGAAAATGTAGGAATAATTTTACACGCACAATGCTATCATTATCTAAAAGACATAAAGATTAAATAAAAACAATAAATAATTAAAAACTATTACCAACATTGGCAGAAGAATAAGTCTGAAAGTATGCAACCGGTGTAACAAAATGTATCTTTTCGAGATATCAGCAAAATATCAATTGTTTTAAAAACTTTAACTTTGTTTGCAGTAATTTTGTAAAAAGTTATGAGTTTCTCCACTATTTGTACAATTTTTCCAATTCTAAAAAACAGCGATTACATAAATTAATGAGATTTACCAAATTGATTTACATCTCCATGGAGAAAACATAGTTCCCCATACTCTATCCATCATAATAAAATGGAGAAAAAGCATCTATCTACAGCATCATAGAAGAACGCGGGCACAAAAAGCTTCATCCCGACGCTGTCACTGGAGCTGTACACGGGCACGGACCTCTCGACAGAGCAGTGGCCCATCAAAACAACGATGACAGGACTCTAGTCGCCCCATCTACGCCCGAGCATCCCTTGTTTTTTGATGCTGTGTGAACCACCACATGCACCGAGCTCGCCAAGGAATTATGGTTTTGCTGTGCTGTCGCTCCGTTGGTCGTGTATGCGTGTGGTTGCGAGCAACAGTTTGCACTAATCGTCCTTACCCCATACCTGTACCATCGTCCCGATGGACAACAACACCGGCAAGGGACTTCATTTGCCGCTCCGTTTGCCATTTCACGTTAGTTTGTCGGGTCATCATCATCTGCCGTGGACAGTGGTAGGGTAAAAACACGGTGGGTAACATCATCACGCGGCGAGTGAGCGACTCAAATAAATCATTCTCCAGTGGGGATGTGTCAGGGCATGTCGAGTATTTTGGTCCCTGACCCTTTCCAACCTCTCCAGCTTAACACGGTTTTGTGGTATGGAATTGGTATGGGCGAAGGAAGGTTAAAATTCTACATTTCCTCACCCGGTTCCTTCCGCTTCATCTGGGTAGAAAAAGCACTATTTTCAGGATATCCTTGAACTTCGAGGCAACCCTAAATACCGTACATACACATACACACTCTTATAGAGCAGAACCGGAAAGCTTCCGACCGTTATAATTAGTGCTTTGCGTTTTGTGTTCCTTGGTTCAACACGTCGGTCGGATTCGTTTTATGCATGCACAATCAAAATTGGCACCTAAAACAATCCTGCTCCCGGTGTAGTACGACGGCGAGGTAAAAACTCACGTGTATGTGTGCACAAGGTTGTGTGGAAAATCGCTTTCCCTTGGAGCGTGAATTACACTCACGCTAGAAAGCAATACGTGTATAATAAATAAATTGAGCACAGCTTTCCCATTATTGACCTTTTCGGGAAAAATCACAACGAGCAAAAGAAAGGTTAAAGTGCGCTTATGAATATTCAAACAACAAGCATGAAATGAAACGAACGGGGCGAGAAGCAAGCGGCAAGGACATGGAGCGCTTGGTGGAATTACGAGAGGAAACTAACACATAGCTGTGAGTGGGGCGGGCACAAAATTTATTGTGACCCTTCCGGGCGATACGCGCGCGTAGCACACGAGCGGGGTTGTGTACAGCGATTTTCTCGAAAACAGCGAAAAACACTGCCAGGTCAACCGGAAGGAGTAATGAGAAAAAGTTTTACTTACTTTTCCGGAAAGTGTAAATTTATGTACGCAATATATGATAATTTTACGAAAGGAAATATATTCATACCGGCCATTGTGTGTTAAGCCGGGTGGATAAATGAAGATCGCAAATATTGCATGACATTGGGAATTGAAAAGGCAGAGGTGTGCGTTTTTATACTGCTAAAAATGGATTTAATTTTTCCAACCTAATAAAATGTTATGACAAGATGTACATGCTGGTCGTTCTTCTTAGTCTGAGAAGAAAGTTATTCTATGCAAAGTTGTTTAAAAAAGGAAACATAAACAATGCACGAATATTGCATACATTTAGGCGATTAGTGAAAACAGATTCTAAATCTGTGTTAACCGTAAAGTAAGGTCAACATTGTAATATTTAGTTTGGGAAGCTTAACTAAATATCACTTAACAAGCAAAACCAAACACAAATCTAATCACGTGTGTACTATTGTCAAACGATATCGCTGGACAATTTATTTATTTACCTTTAGTTCAGTGAACAGACTGTGAACAACAATGGTCCTTCCGCCCAATGCTCACACACGCAGAAACAACGGCGTGCCCCTCTCTGTAGTTGGAAACCACGCAAGCGGTGTACAGAAGGCTCATGTATTCTGCCTCTTTACAAACATTTGCAATGATAACGACATAAACGAGCCCATTATAAATTTATAAGTATCCTGCTTTTTTCGCGTTTTGTTTGAGAACCGTTTGTCTCACGAAGTGCTGGAAACTTCCTTCCAGCCGAAGACAAAAGAAGCAAACAGATAGAACCTAAAGACTGGATTCTTCACAGCAAGAACAATAGCGTGGCGCACGGGTAAAGTTCAATTACCTTTTCTCGGCCTGGTTCAGTTGCGACCGAGCCAAGCTACTTTGCCACGCCGTCTGCTATCGCTTAACGTTAGGGCCGCGCTTTGTTTGCTCGTTTATGCAAAATGATAGTACAGCAGCAAACTCTCTCTCTCTCTCTTTCTTTATATTTTTTCTTCCTCTGATTACTCTGTGCCAAGCAACTGGAAAATGCAGAACGGTACAGTGTGTCCTGCCGTGTATGAAGCATATCTTTCATGGCCAATTTGTGCATTATTTTACACCCCACGCGGCCAGTGTACGGTACCTTCTTGTGGTTCACCTTGCTGGTTGGCTTTTGGCGGGTCACTGTTATGTTTCGTGCGCTCTTTATGCATGCGCTGGTTTTCTGCAGAGCGAGCATAAGAAAATGGCTGACAAGCGGAATAACTTGATTTATGCACCTAGCAAGCTCTTATGGCGTTTGCGATATGGATAAAGTAATTGGAGCTTGTTTCTTACGAAAGTTTTCATCTGTGCTACACCGTAGTGGAACTGATAAAGCTAAATATTTTGTTAAAATTTCATTACGTTACTACTTTGAAGGGATTAAACGATTACTGCAAAACATTTTTGAAGGTTTAAGCATGTTTTTGGCGCTTGCAAAATTGATATTATTCTTTCTGTTATGTTATGNTGATTTATGCACCTAGCAAGCTCTTATGGCGTTTGCGATATGGATAAAGTAATTGGAGCTTGTTTCTTACGAAAGTTTTCATCTGTGCTACACCGTAGTGGAACTGATAAAGCTAAATATTTTGTTAAAATTTCATTACGTTACTACTTTGAAGGGATTAAACGATTACTGCAAAACATTTTTGAAGGTTTAAGCATGTTTTTGGCGCTTGCAAAATTGATATTATTCTTTCTGTTATGTTATGTGAGTAGCAGTAAGATACCGAATGTTATCAGCTCAGTATAAAATAGTATATACATGCCTTTAAAATACACGTTAAGGAAAAGCTTGAAAAGCTTTGTAAAAATGTGCGTCGCACAATGGAGACGCCTGGTGCTTTATGATGCGAAACAAAAAAGGTTTTCCTCATCACTCATCGTCACTGTAGCACGCGATTGTTTGCTTTGTGCTACGATTGAACACAACACTCGCAGTACCAGCTTACACACCAAAGCAACTGCTGCTTCAGATCAAGCAACATTAAGCATGTTGGTACGGAAATGAACAGCAACATAAAAAAAGAATACAAAAGTGGGATTTTTTGCCACTAAACTTTGTAAACCGGCTTTGTGTGTGACGAGGCCGGGAGTGTAAATCATTCTCACTTCTGGTTTGGTTCTGTTGTGCTTCGCAATTAACCAATCCCCGTTGAAGCAAAGCGCACGGTTTGCACGAAACATAAAGCACAGCTCACCCGTAAGCAACTTGAGAGCGAGCGGAATGAAGGGTTAGAGGCTAGTAGATCCGCACAATGACACGCAAATTGTGCACTACATTGTAGGGCCAGAATTGAACCTGGGTGCAGTTCAACAATGCGAGTCTGGTGTTTTTTTTTTAAAGCAAAATAGTGTGAATAATGCGTACATAAAACGTTGTTTTTGTGAGTAAATGGTTTATGCTTTTGTTCTTGTAGGTAGCCCGGGGTCCCATTTGTTGTGCAGTTTGTCTGTATGTTGGTCTGGTTGGTTGGTTTTCAAGTCAAATGCTTCAAAAGTTAGCGTTTACATTACGGGTCTGTGAATAAAGTGAATGCAACCAAGTTTCACCCGTAGCGAGACAGCATTCAGCCCAACTGAAATATGAAACGCAAAGACGACGTAGACCACATATGCCCTTTTTGTCACCAAGAAGGGTTATGTGGAAGAAGACAAAAAATACCACGAGCTATCCAACTGGCCTTTAAGTGATGAAAAGGGACGACATTGTGACGTTTTTTTATTATTATCTCTCATCGGTAGAAATGATTAGAATCATACAATGAATTTGAAAAGGATCAAGCACAATGGAATAAACTTAAGTAGTACCACAGTTACTGAGAAAAATTTACGTTTTGTTTGATGTGGATCTGTGTTGATAGAGGCGGCATAAAATGAAATTATTGTTTAAGGGAATAATTTTGTTCTTTGATATACTATATTTTAAATTGAATGCACTAATACTTTCCTTGATTTACTTAAAATATAGCTGCCAGCGTTTTCAATCACTGAACCGTTGCAGACACCGTTCACACTTTTTACTTCAACAATAATGTCCGCTCATTTACGACACTGGGCTAACAAATGGTGCGACCGTTGCCTGAACTAACACATTTGCTTCTGCAAGCACCAAGGCGAAGTAGGATGCGATAAACTAGGTACAAATAGCTATAACCGTACGATGTCCATTGTCGAGAAGATCGTTCGCTGCAACAGCCGAACACTAACCGATTTAACAGTGCGCTTCTCAGGCAGCATCATTGCTACTAAAGGGAAGCAAAACGTTGTTCATCCTAGGGTTACAGCGCTCCAACAGGAAAATAGCAGTAAAACAGTGCACGAGCAACAAAGCGGACATAAACGGACACTTCAGGTTGGCTGAGCTGGTTGCATTCATGCTCTATTCGCTACATTGCCATCGAGGAAACAGCGGCAAGTGCTAAACAAGAAAAGCAAAATAATCACCAATTCTATCGCTTGTGGAATTAGCGGGACCGTGCTCCATGCATGGGTGAACGGTAAAAATTGCATGTCCGACTTTTACATGTCCGTACAGCAAGCTAGCGAAATGAAAATCGTTCAGGTTGAAAGTTATGTTAATCCGATGTAAAAGTTACGGTTATTGTTCGTCCATTCAGCATGCTATCGAAGGAATCGATCTGCCAAAAAGGTCACTGTGAAGCATTATGGCCGATACTAACCGAGTCCGATCGATGAGGAAAAATCTTACCATCACACGAAGGACGGGACGATTTCGATGAATTACGTCGTGTTGTTTGAACTTGTGCGGGACAAGTTGGTCATTTGAGCCATGGTCACGAAGTGCAAATAATCTACAGTTAACCTGAGACTGAGGTGTAATGCGACCGAATCGATGATGGATAATCGAACATCGGAAGAATAAATATCGGTGAAGGATCATGAAGCTGGAGAACGTGAAGCTAAGGGGAAAAGGCAATTTAGATAATGAGCAACATTTTGTAATCCCTCCTCTATGAAGTACTGGGTGCAATTTAGTTTGTTTGTTCATGTTTTACAAAATAGTAGGTTGAATGTACAACAAACGATAATGGTATCAATCCCTACAAAGATTAATGCTAGATAACAGAAGCACGTCTAATAAATTAAGAAACGTGTTCAATTCGTGTTATTTAGTTGTACGGTATTGAACGTCCCAAATATCACGGATATAAGGAAGTACAAGGAAAGTTTATCGTAAAAATGTGTTGTAACTAAAATTATCAAAATCTTTATGGTGGTTTTCTAGACCACCAAAGCAATTCATTTCATGATGTGCTGTTTCAGTTGATGATCATTTTAAGTAACTGAATCAAACCTGGCATTCTGGTACCGTGACTGTTCCTTCGGACACGAATGTAAACATGTTGAGTTATAAGAGTCCCCTTAAATGATTTAACCACGTTGCAGCCAGGCAAACATTCCAGATGTCCTTACGTTTTCCGTGAAACAGTTTCCAAACAATTGTTATAAAACGGAACCGATCACAAGTGTCGCATCAAGTTTTGCGTTCTTATCCAGAGACGTCACGCAAACGGCAGCCGTACGGATAGGCAGAGATGGTTTTAAAACCTTTCTAGCATGTAGCTTTTAAATTAAACATTCACTACTCAGCTGGTTTCCCTGCTATGCACGCGAAATACTATCGATTTTTAACCTGTTTTATGCGCACTAGGGTTAGTAATGCGTAGAACGTTCTACTTTTATAGAGCGCTGTGTTATGTTCTGTCCATACGAAATGGGGCGTCTTTTCGTGCATGCTGTTGGATGAACACGTGAGGCCAATCGATGATTAGGGCCAAGTTGATTCACCGTTTTTGTGCACCACAGGTTACAAAGGATGCGTCGATCGCTCTCAAGTAGACTATGGTGCCGGAAATTGGCTGTTGTTTGAATTATGAACTGCACTGTCTGCATTATGCACGCGTTGCGCTATAGTGCTGGCAGGATATGGCATGCAACGAACACGGATACACACACATAACTAGGCTGTAGCACTCTTCAATGCCCACTATCGTACATTTATCGATCCGTGTTGGCCACTTTGCTATGCTCGTCGACAGCACGTTAGTCTGTGTGTGTTTAAAGGCCGCAGCCACATATCGGACGCACATCCGCATCTAGCGTCCGGTTGCTCTTTTCCGTAAAAACATCAGTCAGCTGCGTACGGAGGTGAGGATAATGGTCCTCTGGAGGGCACCCGTTTTTCATAGCGTCAAGTTACAAGCGAAGACCGTGTGGTTAGGTTACGAGTTCAGAATCAAAGTCCTTCCGCATTTTCGGCTGAAACAATGAGATGCCACAAATCTCGTTGTAGGACATTTTATTTCCGTGAATATGAAAACTTACATTTTCTCTTTGATTGCACAATGTTTCCGGTATAGATTTTACATCCTGTTACTGCAAATTAAGCTACTAATTCCATATCAACATTCATTTCATGAGTTGCGCAAGTGTTTTTCGATAAGGACTTTTAAACATTTTGACCAAACGTACACGTTCTTGCCCAGCATGCACTATCTGTGATCAATTGCGAGACAACGTTGCGAGACGGGGAAAAATGACCACCAAAAGAGTTTTCCGGATGAGTGCACGACAATGTTGCCCTGTTGCATCAGGGTAACAGTTTGATTCAATCACTGCCTTACTTTGAGCACAACACGAACGAGCATATTCCAATGGGGGATGGGAAAAACACAACCCATCATCAACGCCCACCAGCACTGGATCATATTCAATCACGGTGACGGTGACGAACGTGATGGCCGTCATCCTTTGCTGAAGGATGCGGATGCATCGATGTTTGCCAAATTTTACAACCCAAAAACCGCATCCATTCCGGTTAAAGTTGCCAGCAGGGCCAGTCGAGCAAGGCTAAGCTTTCCACTGGGTCACCCGAAACAATGGCACATAATTGATCATTTCCCTCGATAAAGATGGTGGAATGTGAGCGAATTATTCCACCCGGAACACGATCGATGGTGGTGCCCTATTGTGCGATGAAATTCCTGCAACAACGCCACGCTCTGCGGCGGTTCGAAACGATTTAATTAAACAAGGACTGTGCGCTTGCCACCAGCCCCCGTTACCCAGGCCACACATCTTTTTCCATGCCATGCCCCCGTCCAAGNCGAGTTCAGAATCAAAGTCCTTCCGCATTTTCGGCTGAAACAATGAGATGCCACAAATCTCGTTGTAGGACATTTTATTTCCGTGAATATGAAAACTTACATTTTCTCTTTGATTGCACAATGTTTCCGGTATGGATTTTACATTCTGTTACAGAAAATTAAGCTTCTAATTCCATATCAACATTCATTTCATGAGTTGCGCAAGTGTTTTTCGATAAGGACTTTTAAACATTTTGACCAAACGTACACGTTCTTGCCCAGCATGCACTATCTGTGATCAATTGCGAGACAACGTTGCGAGACGGGGAAAAATGACCACCAAAAGGGTTTTCCGGATGAGTGCACGACAATGTTGCCCTGTTGCATCAGGGTAACAGTTTGATTCAATCACTGCCTTACTTTGAGCACAACACGAACGAGCATATTCCAATGGGGGATGGGAAAAACACAACCCATCATCAACGCCCACCAGCACTGGATCATATTCAATCACGGTGACGGTGACGAACGTGATGGCCGTCATCCTTTGCTGAAGGATGCGGATGCATCGATGTTTGCCAAATTTTACAACCCAAAAACCGCATCCATTCCGGTTAAAGTTGCCAGCAGGGCCAGTCGAGCAAGGCTAAGCTTTCCACTGGGTCACCCGAAACAATGGCACATAATTGATCATTTCCCTCGATAAAGATGGTGGAATGTGAGCGAATTATTCCACCCGGAACACGATCGATGGTGGTGCCCTATTGTGCGATGAAATTCCTGCAACAACGCCACGCTCTGCGGCGGTTCGAAACGATTTAATTAAACAAGGACTGTGCGCTTGCCACCAGCCCCCGTTACCCAGGCCACACATCTTTTTCCATGCCATGCCCCCGTCCAAGCACAAACCGGGTTTGACCCTTCACAGCGAACACTTCATCACGATTTGCGATTAGAGCATGCAATTTGCGAAACTCCGATCCGGCCACCGGACAACAGTATACGGCGGTAAGGATTTATGATGAAAAATAAGCCACCACGTGTTGCGAACGGTTGGGTTGGGTGAGATTTATTGTACGGCGCTAACGCCAGCGAATAAATTGTGTGACCAATTACTGGAAAAGCTTCGTCCAGTGGGCTCCATTCTAAATGCCTCGCAGCGGAACACCCCGCCACCATCAGCTGGTTTTCACGCGGAGGTTTTCCACAACAATGGTCCAGGGATACACCCGTATCCAGAATGTGCGTGTGTGTGTGTTTGAGTGTGTAACGTGCGTTTAAATCGCTTTTAATCATGCACTCAACCCCTCTGCGAAAGGTTTTCCTTATCGCGAAACGTCACCATATGAAAAGCGTCACACCTCTGCCTACACCTGAACCCACCACGCTCCTCGAACGTTCGCTTTCGCGCCTTGAATTTCTTTTGTGTGCTGGTATGTACCGAATAAAGAGCCGTACGGGTAGAAAATTTATGATACTTTCAGGGAATTAAACACCATCCGGTTAGTAGCGGGATGAAGTAAACAGCGTTCGGGGATGTGCTTCAACCCAAGCGATAGTAGCAGCAAACGCTGGAGCAGCATCTGGAAAATAGCAGCATAGGGATAATACTACTACTACTCTTACTACTACTACTACTACTACTACTACTACCACCGCTTGCTGCTTTCTTTTTCAATGCGTTCATCAGTGCGCGACATTGCAAACAATCGTTTTAACCAGAATGCGTTGCTTTCAGCTTCCATAAATCAACGAGGCTAATTTCGAGCAGCACACTCACGGCTGTTAATTTATAATTAAATCATTATTCACGGTGTTCCACTTACGCTCCGGGCCCGGGGAGATAACATGCTTGAAGGTTGAAAATTGTTTCAATTTTCCTGTTTGTTTTGTTTGTTTTCGCTCGTGAAATTTAAGAAAAAGAATTAAATAAAAGGGTAAACATTTGGTTTAAGCCTGATGATGAAAAATAAAAACGGTCACGTATATCCAACAGCAGTGTTTCAGTCGTCGGCATTGGGAGTATGCTTATGTTTTCGACCATAATCATACCCTTGCGGGTCTTTTATGCGTATCGTTCGTTACATTTTAATCATCTACCCTCCATGGTGGAGCGTTCGTTTGTGCGTGACAGAGACCAAATCCTTCAAGAGCTAGATAAAGTGGACATGGACGATGGTGCAATTCAATCCCCAATAGAGAGCGATCGGGTTCCGCATGGGCTCTGGCGGGAATTTAAATATTTCCCCTAGCGAAGCGGAAGAGCCGCGATGTGCTGTGGCGAATGATAAATGGAGATGACTCTCATGACTTGATGTCCTGTGTCAGTGGGCGGCATACTCATCTGTCAAGCTTTATCGTCATCGCTAGTGCGCATAGGTGAGCGAGTGGGCGTGAAGTGAGAACAAATCGCAGTATTTAGAATGAGATTCGTTAAACTATCTTTCTTAAGCATTGTAACCATTTTTTCCAGTAGAAATTGATCATATTTTTTAGATTCATTTGATTTATTTCCCCATTTGCTAATTTACTGTTTATAGCTCTTTTCTGTTGAGTGTAAATGATCACATTTTTAATTAAAAACAGCAATCAAACAGGGCAATTTATTTTATTTGTGGCACATTTTAAATGGTTTTATTCAATTTGTCCCTTGTGGGTGGTAGGTAGCGTAAGTGTAAAACGAACCACAATGGCAATGAACGATTTTACGTACCAACTTTAGAGCCATTTTGATGACATCGGATATGATGATATGTAGTAAATATTTTAATCGATTTATTACAAAGCTGCGTTGGGAAATTGGATCTCTTCAGTATTAAACCAATACATATATATATTTATATTTACAACCCCAATGCCCTGTGCGCACTCCTACGGCAAAATGCAATCATAAATGTGATTGTTTTTGTTTGCGTTACGCCGGCTTTATCGCGGTCGATAAATACAACGATTGGATGGTATTTTTCCAGCAATACTGAGTTTTCCAATATCCGGGAAAATGCGATTTTCAACCTCAACAATTACAACCGGCTTCAAAATTGAATCAGCAGATACCGTACATTAAACAAGATTGGACATAGTGCGGTATGGGATGCAATGAGAAATGGCAACAGGAGGAAACGGTCCAATGCCGCTGTTAACCGGTGACGCTTCTTTTTTACGACGTTGTTTGGCTGTTCAATAATCATAAATAAATCCATAATAAAACTGATACGCAGCTTAACCTTCAGCCTCAGGTATCGTTCTGATAGGATACGACATCTGGGTTTTTACCTTTACCAAACTAATGGAGTTTTATTTTTATAATTCATGTTCGATAAGAATGTGCTAACATTTAATCAATTTATAGAGAATAGCGATTTAATTACCACTTCCATTCACTGCGTTGTAAACAGTTAAGGAAGGGATACACACCCAAAGTTTGGACTTGATTGATGAGACACAACAACAAACAAAAAAAACGGCGGCATGTTGCCACCCATTTTTATTTCTTTTTGGAATGGCGATTGAGAAAACAAAAGCAAAACCCAACACAAAACAACAGGCCACTGTTGCGGGGAAGGTCGAAGTGAAAATTATTTGATTTTCTTCGTCTCGCTTTCATCAATTGCATTACCGCCCTGGGACGGTATGGTACAATACGGTTCAGTGAATTTTTATTGGTGACATAGCACAGTTTGCTTTTCAGCAACCGTGACACCAAACAGAACAACGTGAAACTGTGAGATGTGGAGTAAAAAAAGAAGTTGATTGTTAATTTCGTTATTATCATCCCGGCAGCTGGTTTTCACGCTGTTGCGTTTTTCTTTATTGCCTTTTTCAAAGGGAACACAGAGCACCCAACCGTGGTGATGTAATTGCAAACGAATGGGTAAACTATTTTCAGCAGCTGGGAGGCAATAAAAAAAGGAAAGCATATGCTAGCAATAAAACGTGTTTCGATTTCCTTTTTTTTCATCCTACTCATCGTGAAGTACTGGGCGTCTCCATCATTGGGAGTAAATTTTTCCCTCGAAACCGATGAATAAATAGAGCCGGCACGAGGGGAAACACTTACCGGTGGGAAAAATGTATATCAATCACACACTGCGGACAATATGGTTCATGTGGTGTTGTGCGCCGCACGGTGGTTGAAAAAGGAACACAGATAGACCTGCGAAGAAAATCGTAATAAAAGGAAAAATCAATAAACAAGATCAATACGGCCGCGACAGGACGAACATGACAGGACGACTATATGATGACACACTGATGACGCGATTAAACGTACACCCATGGACGACCGGTAGGCATGAGGGACCTTCTACCCCTTTCCGCTCTTTATCCTTCTCTCTCCTGGACGCACACATACACACACCAACTCACTCCTGGCACAGATGTAAATATTTAATCAACCGATAAAGGCGACCATGTCCCATGGTCATCATACAGTGCGGTTGGAAAAATCTGTGACAATCAATGCCTGTCAGCTAGAAGGATATAGGATGCGAAGTGGACATTCTTCAACACTTACCCTTAAACCTGCCTTACCTTTGGCCATCAAAACAAGAAGAAAAAAAAAGTATAAAAACAGGTGTGCCCTTTTCTCACCATTTGTTCGACACTTGACCGAGAAATCGGATCGAAATGAGGAAGAAAACACACACACACACACGCAACCACCCACAAAAGTCTGTGGGGCGAAGATGTCCTGCTCTACCGCTTTGTGAACCACTAAATGCTGATCATGATGATGTTCTTTCCAATCCGCCCTGTAAGTGTGTGGCTAAATATAGCCATCAAATGGATGGTTATTGGATACCGGTTGAGTCGTGTAACCATCGTTACCGCACCTAGCCCACGGTAGATCGTATCCGATATCTGCAGCTACAAAGGAAGTGCCTTACCTGAAATGGAAAAAAAAGGACACGGTTCTCTCCATGCAATCCCCACCGGGATACATCGCGGTGAGAAGATGTGCATTTTATTTCGGTGTGTTTGTGTTGTTTTCTTTTTTACCTTTTGCTTTGTAGCTTCCGTTTGCTTCTTTTGTGTGTGGTAAGCGGTGTTTCGTTTATGACGTTTTCTGGGATTTCCCACCTCGCCCAACTGTTGTAGACGACGCTGGAATGATTCTGGCAGCGTTGTTGATTCTGTTCATTTGCGTATACCCACCCAAAAAAGGCGTTTCGTTGTTTGCAATGCGTTCTTACCTGTCTGGGTTTTAACTTGTATTTTATTTTTTATTCTCTAACATTTAAGCGACCGTTTAAGCCATTTTGTTTGGTTCCCGCACCGTCCAGTGTCATCTTGTCGAATCATGCTCCGAACGGTATCATCATTAAAATGAGCGGTTTTGGAAGAAGGGCATACAGTAATAATAATCCCTGAACGTCATTAAACCGGCTTTAACCTTTTCGGATACCCGCTTCGGCTGACGTTTGGAATGCGTCCAAAATCACCCACGATAATGGTAGGAGCTTTCCCAAAACCAAGTGGACAAACGCAAACTCGCGAAAATGGACTTTATAAACGTTAAATCACATCCTTCTGTTTCCCTATTCCCCTTTTCATTCCCGTCGTCGGGGTACAGGAAAATGTTTGAGGTTGGGATTATACTTCAATCCAATTTACGTGCATTATCGGACCAACAGCTTCTATGTGCCAAAATGTAGCACACACAGTACCATTTGACCACGTGTGTGATGGTGAGCGTTCTCCAAACCTCCGATTAAATTGAGTACCGAGCAGTGGTTTCGCTTAATGAGGTTTTTCTATCGAGCGGCCGTACATTTACGGACAGGTTTGGCCGGTATGTGCGGTTATGATTTTGTTTGCCTATAATAGTTGTTTTCCTGATACAAGTTTTAATTAATGCTGCTCGAGAAGGTAGTAATTGACCGCTGCAAACCACAAATGGGAGATTGTATTTACTTTTATTTACAGATTTTTTGATTGAAATTTGTTAAACTATGGCACCGGTTGATGGTGCAATAGATCGCACTTTATGATGCCAATAATGAATATTAATGAAGGGTAGGACCTGCTGTTGATAATGTGATAAATGATCGGTAAACAGTTGAATAAATGATTGATGCAAATGTTTTAAATAATTCATTTAATGGATAAAAACAGTGTCGCAAACTCTCTGATAATGAATTTCAGTGCGATTAAGTATATTCAAAACATGCCAATGAGATCAATATTGATACGTTATCAAGACAAATAAGCAACAGGATTTTATTATGCGAGTTGCATAATTCATGTGTACTGCAATTAAATTCCATTGGAACTGTTCAATATCCTTAATTAAACTTTAAGTACATCAGTTGATACATCAGATTTTGTTTTATTAAAACTCGACATTTAGAGCTGATTTTTTAATGAGCATAGTAATTTCATTATCGAATGATCACAAAAGATAACGATCGCGAATACTTACACTCAAGAACAGATAATAGAAGAGAGAGAAAGAGAGAAGCTCTAAAGAGAAGCAGGGGACGATACTTAGCATAAGAGATGCTTAATCCGGCATTCCTCAGCTATTTGACGATTCCACTCCAACGACACCTTATATTCGACTTAACGTGTTTATATTTTATTTCTTTTCCCCATGCTCGTCTCGTCTTCGCAGTCCTCGGGGTAGCATGCAAACGATGGGAATGCACGCCAGCATCACCATGCTTGGCTGGCTTTACGATGCAACTTATACGATCTAGCCCATCATCTTCATGCCGAGCCCTGACGGGGAAACAGGTCTTCTGCAACAGATTGCAATCAACACAAGCGTATTGCTGCTACTGCTACCACTACACTACAGCCGCTTATGGAAAATTGATTTTCCACGTTGCCAACAGGCAACATTCGGCACGACATGCAAGATCCGGAGACGCTCCAACATGGGCAGACGGCAAAAGCAACAGAGGAAAGACAGCTTACCACAATAATCAAATCCCAGGCAAACCCACTTCCGTTGCACTTGCTGTTGCTTTTTGGGGCACGAGGGCAGCCGCAGGGTCCTGGTTTTATTTTGTTCTTCGTTACGTTGTGGATGAGGTTGAGCTGTTGTGTCTCTCGGGAGCGGTATAGAAAAATCGATTCTTGCACCCCAAATTCAATCCTTTGCCAGGCGGATTTTTTTTTTGTCTTCCGTCGGCTGATGTTTCCGATTTCCATCGCGGGCTTCTACATGGCCCATCAACGCACCCATTTCTCGTCCACGAGCCGGCATCATGTCGGGAATGATTATATTATGATGTTTTCCTTTGCTGCTGCCAAAAAGTCAGTCAGCATCCACCGCATCCGGATCACGCTCCGGAGGAAGCGCGAATGGCTATAGGCCAGCGGAGACAAGCCTTGGTAAAATTATGTTTGGTATAAAATGAAATTTATGACTTTATTTATGACCTTCTCTTCCCCGGTTAGCTTGCTGGTGGGCACGGCTTGGCGAAGTAAGAAAAGCGGTGGCCAGGGAAAATGGAAATACATGCGATTTGTGTTCGTGTGTGTGTGTATTTTTTTCCTTTTTCTGTAGGCTCTTCCCCCACGCTTAGTGCGTTTGTTTTGTGGATTGGGGAGATGTGCAATTTATGGAAGAAAACAGTACGTCGCACCAAAGCTGTGTCTGTACGACTAAATATTACCTCATTGGGACTGTCTGTGTCTGTGTGTGTATGGAAAAATTTCATCAAAACCTCTTCCCAACATCTTTCCACCACATGCACAGTATTAAAACAATTTTAATTGTTTCCATTCTCTTCCGTGTGCGATGAGGAAAATCCAACCCTCCGTTCGTCCTTTGGTGTGCTACCCCATCTCGGTTTACATTAAGCAAATTTGTTTGTGTAGCTACAGAAAGTGTTGGATATTTGCAAGGATTACGAGAATGCTGAAGCATAAAGACATTAAATTGCATCATCAACGTCCCCGGACAGAGATGGGGAGGTGGTTTGAATCAATGCAAGAAGTGGGGAAGTTCCTGCCTTTTGCTAATCTTGCCTCCTGGAAGCTTATCCGAATTTTGACATTATTGGTTTGCGGAGGAAATGGACCAAAATGAGAAAAGCCACTTTCCATCCGGTGCGGAAAGAACCCTTTGCCGGAAACGGGCTCCAATACAAACGGGTACGATGAAAACGGTGCAAATTGCCATCAAAAGCATCCGTTGAAAGGAAGAAAGTGTTGGGGAGTGACATCCCATCACACCCTTCACACACACACACTTGCAGACTAGCATAATGTGCGTCTTGTAATGTGTTCTGTTCTATACGACCGAAAGAGACAAACTAAAGCTTTTTCTTTTCGCCACCCTAAAAACAATACGGGGTTGTTGTACAACAGATTTACTATAAATTCGTTTCCAGCGCTTGAAATCTCTTTTTTACAACAGAGAGTTACCAACCACCACATGAAGGGGTGAATTTAACGCTTTCAAAAAAGAAGTTTCTTCTCCTTGTTGAAAAATTATACTGCACCTGACTTAAGCTTGCGCCTTAAGGTGTTGAGAGGGTTTGATGTGGTTGAAACCTTTCCATCTTTCTTATCTTATTTCGTTGAGACACAGTCCGGAGTGTACGAACAAGGGAGAAAGTTTGATGCTAATGCCACACCGCTACTGCGGGCTTCTCCTTTAGCTTGGCAGCACTAACAACACCTTCGAGATAGTTACTATACCAACACCGGTACAACCGTACTGCGACATTGCTAATGCCATAGCTAATGATAATGGTGTTTGGCGAAAAGTTTTTCACGACGCTTCGGGTAAATGCAAATTTTGAGGTTTTCTTGTCAACTCTTAGTTTAAATGTAAGCTAGTTAGTTTGTCGTGTGAGCTTTCGCTACACACGACGCAATACATGTAATGGTTCGTCTAATAAATAAGTTGCAGCCATTATTGTTTTTGTTATTTTTGAAGTCATTAAAACATTCGGCCAATACAATACTGTACAATATTGAACAAAGGTAGCCGCAATAAAAATAATAAGCTTATAAGGAAGGTTTAATAAATGTATACCTTAATCTGATTGGACACGGTATTTAAGATCTTAATCAATGTGAATCATAAATGGGATGGATTTTGAAAATGTCATAAAATGTGGAATTAAAAATAAGTTCTACTTCTTGTTGAAGTAAAAACGATACTGGAAAGCGCTTTTGTTGCTCTTATAAAATAACCTACTCTAAATGGCGTTCTAGTGTAGTTGCAGGCTTAGTCGTGCCTCATTATACATTATTTCAACCAGATGATAAAAAACTCCAAAATAAATAAAAACTTGTGTTATGGTTTCATTTTCTAATAATGATCTGCTTAAAAAGCGATGCATTTTCGCCTTTTACCCCAAGCGTTTTCCATTTTTTTTTTGTATAGACTTTAACATCTTACTGTTTTTTCGTTTCGATCCGAATTGTGTGCAAGAAAAACAATTTGTTTTTCTTTTTCCCTCTTGTGCTCATGATAAGAAAGGGCTTTTTCCATCTCTTTATCCCGATCCTCGAAGAACCATTTTTTATTTGGCACCTTTCCTTTCGGCTCGTCCCGAGGAATGATACGGAATCGAATCCTTCTCAATTCCAGTTTGGGGAAATTGTACAGCTTCCTTCAATAGGAAGCGCGAGAAGCTGCACGCTGTAGACAGAGGAAAGGAAAAAAGTTGCCCATTTAATTTTTATTGTAGCCCTTTTTTCGTCTAGCGGCAATCGCGGACGAAGGCTCATAGGCTTGAAGGGTGCTTGAACGCTGTCACGCTCTTGTCACTTTGCTCGGGCGTAAACTGTTTGGGGTAAAAACGAACTCTGTCTATCTGTTGGTGTTGATAACGAGAGCACGGACGGAGGAAAAAACGAGACCGGAAGCCTTCTAAGCGACGGTTCTTGTTGGCTCCGACTGAAGGAGCTACTTGATGCTGATGATTAAGAGGCCGCTCGAGATCTCCTCCCGAGTACAAGTATTATCGTGTCCCGTGAAGAGTGTGGGGTTGTGATAAAGGGTGCCTTATTTTTTCGGAAGGAAATTACAAGCTGTTGCAAAGTATCTTTTTTATGGGATTTTTATTTAGACAACTTCGAGACAGATTAGTACGATAAATTGAAGTAACTTTGGCGTTCATCCCCTTTGACAGAATCAGTAAATTGTATGCATCTAATGGTTCATGGTAAAAATTATCCAATTATCGTAGAATGCAGATTTTTGAATACCTTTTTGCTTTTGTTCTAACACGCAAACACACATCGCACAACCATCGGTTGGAGCAAAACGAGAAGTTTGATTTCAAGCAAACAGGAAATATTTGTTAACACAGACCACTTGCTTTAGTTGCTTCCGACGGATGGAGGGGGATCATCTTCCAGGAAAATATTTTAGCTCCCAGCTTAACCGGACAAACAATCGGTGGAAAAGTTGGAACGTCCGTACGCTGCACATTACCAAGAATCATCTCATTTACTGCCAAGTACCACCACCACTACCACTAGTAGTGGGTGTGCAGTGACGAATACATAAGAAAGTTCCGTTTTCCGTTTGCTTTCTTGTGAGTTTCTTCACTCTTTCCTGTTGTACTGCCGTTGCCCGGCACTATCATTTGCAATCAGAGCAAATCCTTCTTCTCTGCTCGGAAGACTTCATCGATTCGGCCGAACGCCAGCATGGATTAGGGTCAAGGAAAATGGTGAAAAACGATAACTTCATCTCAAATTTGTTGTGGAAAACTTTCTGACACAGCCACGCACGGTAGTAAGACGAGTAGCTCCATTCGATGGAGAGCACACATCCACGTGCAGACAAAAACCAGAAAGCCATAAAATGAGCAGAGAGATCAACTTTTCCTCCAGTTCTGCTCTGTTGCAGCAAAAATATGCGTTCGTGCAAGAAATGCAACTTTCGTCCCGTACACTGCAGCGCAAATCTTGCTACGGCGCATTCTTCGTCAGATCATCAGATCATCTAAGACTTTTTTAATATGTATGTATGAATGTATGTGTATGTGCACAAGAAAGGGGAAAAACTTGTTTGTGCTGCCAACTTTGCATTGGCAGCATGACCTGCTTGTTTTCGCCAGCAAAAGAAGCTTTAACAACGCTTTACGCGTCATAATCGTCTATTTACTTTCTAAATAGAGAACACTGAGTAAAAAAATCAGTCTATTCATTTGAAAGTTTAAATTTTATAGTATATTACATTCGGAAAGCTACCGAGTATGCCCGGGATAAGGCAATCGATAAGGAGAAAACACCTTATAAAAACTAAATGTCCATGTATGTTGTCATCACAAGCGGTGATGAAGCCGTCATCCTCAATGTTAAATAAATTAAATTAAAAATAAATTCGGAATGGTAAATCAAACAAAGAATATCCATATTTAAGATGGTGCCGTGACCAGGATATTCTATAAATTAAATTTCTACCTATAACAAACGAAACATACATTTAAATTAGCTTTCTGCTTTAAGGTTATCGAAACTAATTAACCTCATTGTAGAATTCATCGTACGTAGAAAATTAAAAGCACATTAGCGAGGATAGTGTTCATTAAGCAAATTGCTTAATACACTCCATCTTTCCACAGCAATCCTTGCAGCGCTCCGTAACAAGTGTCGTGTTCCGGCACACTCAGGAGAACTTTTGTGGGGTGCATTAAAATCAAAGTTCCAATTTGTTCTAAAACGTGCTAGCGAAAGGAGGAGATAAAAAAAATGAGATACCTCCGGTCAGGCAGTATACCACACGGTGCCATAATCCTACGAAACCAAACAGAGCGAAGGACTCCGCTCAGAGTAAGTAATCACCATTAACATCACGACGATGGTGATGGTCGTCGACGTCATTAAAATCTCTATCTGCCAGAGAGTCGTGGGCGCACTCTCGAACTCCCGATGGACCCTGCTACTTGAGCCAGGCAGACATCGTGCAACAATTCTTCCAGGAGGGAAGATATTTCGCGGATCATTTCTACCGACACTGCAACACGATGGCTATAGTGGCTGCTATTGGGGAAAACAAATTTCCCTCCACTATGACCAAACGTGAAAAGGAACTTCCCCTTGAGAGCACATTTCAGTCTCGCCGTTCCGGATAGTTTAACACCGCATTTGGCTCGACATGTCAAAAGAGCGACCTGGAGCTGGTCACCCTGGGGCAAGCAAAATATAAAACAACAGCAGCGAAAGAAGAAAATGCGAAAATGGCTCTAGCGTTAGCAACCAATCTATTCCGCTTGTCACTTTAAGGCAAACGGGTCAAACGCCTCTCGGGACTCGGGATCAGTCTTTATTTCTTGTCATCTACCCCTTTGGGGGATGGTTGTACACGCTCTGCACGTCCTTCTATACACAGCACCGGAAGACTGATACAGTTTCGTTTCTAGTGGTGTGTTTGCAAATGAATTCAGTGTATCGCTTACATCCGGCTCTAGAACGATTCTAACGCTCTCACGAGGACAAGTACCGGCGACACCTCCTGGGAGCTACGTAGGCCATTCGTAGGGATGAATGTGTCTCTACTGAGCATGTGTGTTTGGGCGTTTAAAGACGACCATAGGCGTGATTGGGACTGACCAAGCGTAAATATATCCAACAAGCGTCCTTTTCGCTAGCATTCGCTAGAAGTGTCCCTCGAGTTTAGCGATGAAATGTCCATACCTAGGGACAGCATTGTCTTAAACCTGTCAAATTGAAGCGACACATTCTTCCATCACGAAAAGCGTGGATATAGGCTTTCGGAACACGCCTGTCAGGTTGAATCAGCATCGGGTAGTACGATAAAATTGAACACCAAATCAACACACGCTGTGCTGGATACGAAACATCACGTCTGAAACTTTTAGGGAGGGTTTCATTGGCCCTAATGCGAAAATTGGGAAACCAAGAACAACACAAAAAAAAACGGTGGACCGTTAGCTAATTTATACCACATGATAAGTTTAGCAGCTGCAGGATTACTTCCTTTCCAGATAGTATCTTTGGTCTTGATGCTTCGCTGTACACAGTACCATGCTTGTGTCGATCTTGGTGTGAAGACCTAAAATACACCCAAGATCCGATAATGTGTCCAAAAATATTAGCCCTTCAGTTAGCTGCGTCTTAATAGGGATAAACGAATCTGTTGCACAAAATGGTTACAAATTAGCACATACTACTACTTTCAGTTTCATAGCTTATGTTTGGTCCTACATCGACGATATCTTTGCTGGTGTTATTAGAACTGTTAACTAAATTACAGAACTATTCCTTATCTTCATTAATTGATGAATTGGTTCCTTATTTCAACTTACAAAAAGACATAAATAGTCATACTTTTGTGCAAACATACTAACAGAAGAGTGATATTGTTAGAACATAAATGTAAACAGTAAATAAACTATAAGAATAATTAAAACAAATTATACACATTAATATTGAAACCTGAACTATGTACAAAACTGCAACGCAAACACAGCATATGTTGAAACCCATTTGAGTTCAACAAATATCATTACTCAGTGGTTAAATGTGAGGTTATAATTTTCACTTTTCCCATCGAACGTGAAAGCAAACGTTGGCCACAACAAATTAGCGGTCGCATGGTCCATTTTTTCTCCCAACCGTGATTGAAAAGTAGAATCACCAATCAGGCATTCTCTCGGTGTGGGAGTGTAATTGCTGGCTTTCTACTTATTTGTTCATGTTTGTTCATGCACGTCGTTGCATGTACCTGGGAGGAAAAAAACATACAAAAACAAAAAAAAAGAAAACATTACCAAGTCCATTAAAACTTGGTCAACCAGTGTTGCCCAGTGAAAAGCACAAAGTAAATCCAGCGGTTGAGGCAGAAAATCAAACTACTGCCCCAATTTTATAGCGAGCGCCTTTGGTAGGTTCTTGTGCACAAGCATAAAACCGACACATAGGGCAGAATGTGTGATATCGATCAGCGGACAGTAGCGTTGGTTCCCGATGCACCTCGAACGGTTGACAACCGTGAAGGGGCAAAACGGGATGGACAGCGAAAGTGGAATCAAAGCCGTGGGCAGGGAACACACCGACCGTCGTAAAGAATCGGACCAACGAAAAGCATAAATGTCGGTGGCCCAGAACTAATTTAGCTCGTTCCAGAGCAGTAGAATGCATTTTTTTCTACTGATGTCGTATTTGCCACTCTCTTTCTCTCTTTCTCTCTCTCTCTCTCTCTCTCTCTCTCCTTCTCTATCTCGTTCTATATACTGTATACGCTTCGTCTGTTAGGTTTCACGTTCCTTTCGTTGGATGTGCATCGACCGCTTTGTCCGGCAAAGGCCAACCAGTCATTGGGTACACTTTGCCAGCTGGTACAAGTGTTACACGCGATGGAAACAGTTATAAGCTCTCAACAACAACAACAACAAGAAAAGGGAAAATCCTTACTCGATGCAATGTTGCACTTTGACCTCATTTTCAAACGCTCGGTATTGTTTTTTAGAAGGTTGAAAGTGGCACGCGTTGGTTTGAAAAGTACCTAAATTCAGTGGTTGAATATGTGAGAAATGGATAAATCATCTTCATATTCTACTTTATGTTATCTTTTTTTCGGAAAATTTTTACGTGACAAAGTGAACTATCACTTGCACACACTGGGCTTTTTTCGTAGAAAATAAATATTTATAAAAACAACATCCGTACTTGAAGTTTAAAGGTAATAAATGGGGAAAACTTTACCTGTACAAACACAATATTGAAATTCATCCAAGCATTACATGCATTGCCAAAGTCCTTAAAAGGTTATTTGAAAGCTCTTAAGAAAATTAGGACAATAAGTGGAAAACAAAAGAAGCGTAATAGTAAGCACTTGCATGAATGAAAGGATTACGGCGTAAAAACAAAGCGCATTATTTGCAAACAATACCTTTACTGCTTTAGCTTATTTGGAGGAGTAAAATTTTCAAAATAGTCTACGTACACAGAGGGAGGATTCAGTTGTAAGAGTGTTATATGTATTAATGATCATATATGATAAATTTAAAACCTATCATGTCTAGTGCTAAATGTCTACCTTATGTCTAGGATCGTATGTACAAACGGTGCTGTAAACTTAAGGAACTATCACGATATATGCCGGTTTGGTTGTACAGGTATCACGTTAATCAATCCACGAATCGCCGAAGAAACTGTTCCCGATCGCTGTATGATATTCGGCCATTTGTAGATGATCGTTCAAATCATCGTCGATGTAGTAATCGTTGATAAGAAGCGAAATTTCTTCCTCTGACGGTTGGTTCTTTGGTTTGATATCCGGCACTGGCATATCCCACGCAATATCTTCCGCCATTAAACACTCGTCATAGTCATCCAGAAAGGTGCTCTGGTAAACATGGCTGATGTCGCTGCAGTTAAAATTAAAGTTATCCTCCTCATCGTCCAGCTCAAACGGCGCGACTGCTTCATAGGTTGGTGGTTCCGTCGGGATGTGTTTACTACAAAAATAGGTGGAAAAGAAAGTTGAAGCGGTTAATGTGTGGTTCTGGAAATAACTTGGCATAGCAGAGATAACTGCTACAAACTTACCAGAAGCCGCCCGTCGGGAATGTTTGCTGAAGGTTGTTCTCGTACAGGTGGTTCTGTGTTTGCTGCAGAGTGCGTGAGAAATAGGAAGCCTTCCAGTACTCGTCGGCTAGCTGACCACAAGGAAGACTACGCCGGGGCGAGCATTCGTGACAGTTGGGCAACACACTCAAGCGCGGAAACATCTTCAGCAGCAACCGATACCAGAGATACATCAGGATCCGTTGTACCAGCAGCATTAGGCTTATTTCTTCGAAGCACCAGCACATGTTGTCACGTTGGTTAGCACTTTGTTCGGCAAAACTGCACATTCTGTTTGATCGATTGAAGTATGCGCACTGGTAATATATCTCACTGGGTGGCCTGAAGAACGGCAAACGATAGCACTTGCGACAGGGCACACGAAGATGAAGATCACGTCAAGAATTGAGTTTTGCAAGCGGTTGCGTTGTTCTCTGCTGAGCTATCCGATAGCGAATGATGTTAGACACATCGGTGATCGTAGGTTAAATACTCCGAAGAAGCATGTTGACCTGAACCATGTCGGGACCACCCCGGCATAGCCTGTCCAATCCGTTCGTTTCGAACCTACACGTTGACCTGCAGGACACAGATGGTCTACCTACAGCTGGCATGCACAAGAGCAGCATCCCTACCCAAGGTAAAGTTGGGATATTGGACAGAAAAAGAAACAGAGGGCGTTACCGTTCCAATACGATCGCAAACATTGCCAGGTACGTTGCGGAGCAAAACGTGTTCGATCGAGCAGCGGTAAGGATCTTCACGATAGGTAGCTAACTTCTGTATAGATACGGGTACACATTCGCACCCGTTAGTAAGGTCAACGTGTTATGCTAATGTTGTTTTACACACAGCCTACCTGTCGCGTGTGAAGTAGAACATAAAGTGGAAACCTCCTCCGTTGGCACCTCGCTCGGTAGCAAACAACGGTTATGTTGTTCGCACCGTTCCACCATCGAAAGCGTGTAGTGTCTTGTGTACCTATTGCTGATGATTTTTCGTACAATCGTACGAGTACTTTGAACCGAACATAAGGAATAGATGTAGTACATTATAGATCAGGTGCGTTTGAATGCGTCTACCCGTAGTCCAAAACTTGCTTTCCATTTCACTATACCGATCCGTGGACCGTATATGTTGCTCTCGCATATCGTAACGTGTTCTGTTCTGGTTTGGTGCAGTTTTACTATGGGCATGTGCTTCACCGAACAAAAGGAATTCCTTCACATAAAGGCACACCTTAGGGCACCAACGACCACAGAATTGTTTCATAAATAAAATTTGCACCCCTCTAAATGGTAGAACGATCCACCGGTGATCTTCTAGGCCTTTTTGGGTTAAAGAAAAGCTATAAACAAAGTTGAATGAAGTACACAGTGCGTTAATTGAAATGCAGGCCTTTCTGCTCAGGTCGTCAATAAAGTTTAAAACGTACAAAAAGAATGTTTTCTTTAAATAACATCAGATAAGTTGTAATAGTTTATAAAGCATCAATATTTGTTCTTTCCAAAGATTCTACCTATAAACAGTAGATCCCTAACGGCCATAATCGTTCCTTCCTTCTAGTGGAATTATGCAAAAGAAAAACTTTAGACCTGTTTGAACGTTTGCATAGAACATAAAAAAATCTTGCGTATACTACCCTAAAAACGAAACACCCTCTGCAAGAGGCAGTTCGAAGCGAAAGCTAACAATTTTAACATTATTCATATTCACACCCGAACCCTTTCCGCTGTGCTCTAGCGAACATATTGAAAACTTTTCTGCAAGTTTTTCTCCACATCCATTTCTCCTCTTCCTCCCTTGCATCTTTCGCCCGCAACATAACGGTGGATAGGTTCAGATGCGGCAAAACCCGTAACCCAACGGGAGGTCGCCGGATAAGCAGGATGGCAAAAACCTGACAGGATTAATCTTCTGAGACGGTGGCAGCAACACCCTCAACCTGCTCCTCCGTCTATTCCAATGTTGGCGCCGGTGGTAATCAGACACGATTGCGTGAGCTTGCGGCTTAGGCCTGCAGCCCGCTAGGCTTGTGGAACATGTTTCGGGTTCGGTTCTTGGGTTAGCGGTTAGGTTTAAGCAATTGACGAAAGCGACATACGTGTATCATCTCATTAGAGACAAAACGGTTATTACCGTTGAGTGAGAGGTGTGAGCAGAAAGAGCAAGCTGATTAGTAATTGCAGTGGAAAGCAGAACGGATACGGCAGCAGTGTGAGACTCGGCATAAAAGTGCCTTATTATCACATGCTTTCGTGTGGCTACGGCGCCTCGAACAAGGCTGGAACACGTGCAAAAGTGGAGGTGAAGTGTAAGTAAAAAAAAACCACCCGCTCTCTACTTTGCAAAGTGTAATCAAGAACATTTTCGCCTAACAGGTGCTGTCGACACCTTTTGCCCCGTGAATGGTGGTGGTACGCCGGCGAATAAATGGTGGCAATTTATTTGCGGAAGCAGCGGGATACGTCCAGCCAAGCTCATGCTTAAAATTCTAATCTCGACGTAAAGCAATAAAGGAAAATAGATATGAGGCTGTGGGTTATGTTGCAGAGCGTGCAGTCTTTTTTTTCAATTTTTATAATTTATTCCACCAACTGCCTAATGTTTTCGTTGTCGAAAATTATGGAGGAGTTATACAATTAAAATAACTATTTCGCGGTTTGATAAAGCAGCTCATCAATTACAGCATTAAATTGGTATTCAAACAAAAAAAAGGATCAGTTTCCTAGTGTGATAATAGGCCTAATGTATCAACAACGTCGAGCATCATGTCTTACATATTCCTAGGAATAAAAAAATAAACTCTAGTTAACCTATATAAGACAGGCGAAACTCAGTTGTTCATTAATGCAAAATAAAATGTTGTCCAGTTGAAAAAAATTACTTCCAACAATAGTTGATATCTGTAAGCAAACTATATCAGTATCAGTTAAATCGTTTTGAATAATTCTAAAATTTGCATTTATTACACAACCACACACACACACACACCAACCATGCTATTCCACCAACAACCCAAACCGATGTGAAAGCATTGATAACACAAAAAAGTGATTATATTTATCAAAAGGTGGCTGACCTTTCACCATTGTCAAATCGGCCTCCGGTTTCGAAGGACCATTAATCTCAACCGATTACGATTATGATGTTTCGCCGCTGCCACGTGCTGTTCTGTTCGCAAGGTTAGTACAGCCGGTAGAGCGTTCTTTTCAACCCACCACTCCGATTTTGTTGGGTGACGCTTTGAAGATTATCCGCTTGCGATAGGAACAACCATTGAGTACCATCGAAGCTCTCGCCCATTTTTTGTTGTTGTTCGTCCGATTTGGCCTTTCTTTTATACCGTAAATAAAGTGCCATTTTCTTTTCTTCTTACTTTTGAATTCACTCAACGCAGCGACGTTACGGGAGTCCTAAGCTCAGCGAACACGATTAAACGAGATTAGGAAAACGTGATTTTTCATATGAATTTTTGGGGTGGCAAATAACATGGCGGTGCCCTGAGCGTGGCGGTCTTCGGTAGGTCGTGTACACACCCTCCGGAGAAGGGTGCCCTGCGGGTGCGTGTATGCGGAATGCCAAGCTTCACTACTTTACCTGGCCATCGAGACATGTTTAGGACCATGGCAAATGTGCGGTAACGGTCTGCCCGCAACCGTTTTGCTATGCGAGTCGAAACGAGTCGAAGCAATTTGGGATTTTCCCAAGGGTGATCTCTTTCTTATCTACTTTATTACATTAGCGCACGATGTTGTAGAATGTGCGGCGTGTTATTAACCGATGGGTAACAGAACATACCAGAGGGAGAGAGAGAGAGAGAGAGAATGTGAGAGAAAGAAAAAAAAAGTCTTAAGAACCATATCGTTATGAGAAGAAATTCCCATTTCGGCGGTTCGAGAATGGCATGCATAAAGCGACCGTAGTACCCCGGTGTTAAGTGGTTTGGAAAATTGAACATTTTAAACTTCTACTCAAAACGATCATATGCAAGCATCCAAATTAAACTGTAATAAAATATTAAATTATTTTAAGCAAACCCACGTACACACGAGTTTGTATGTTCCTCCTGACTTTAAACGCTGTTTTAACACCCTTTGCCCGCACGCACCCCAGTCGGCATGGGTAACAGAAAGGAAACGAAACTAAAAGCTGCAATCCATTACTGAATGGGGCAACCCATTTGACCGTCGGCGTAAAACAGGACCTTCGTTTCCCTTTTTGTGTGTGTTTGAAGCAATCCAAGAGGAACCTTCTCCTTCTCTCTTGGGGATGTAAACTTTCGTCGGGTTTGCTTTATTTTTTCAAATGTCGTTATGCATAAAAACGAGTAACGCAATTTTACAGCGTGACACAGGGCACACTTACCGGAACAAAGAATGCAAAAAAAAAAGGGACAGAGGCCCGCCGGTCTATTATTTTTGGCAATCGTTGCCATTACAGAACCGACTTTTTCACACCATAAACAGTGAGGCACAATTTTCCGGAGGTATCAAATTTTCGGTACCATTTGCTCGCTTGTAAGGGGAAGGTTTGGTATTAGTATTCATATTTTTTCTACCAAGTAAAAAATCAAATAAACAGGGTACAAAGTAAAACAAAAACCTTGCCAACCATCCCTTGTCCGTGTACTTTACGATCAATACAGCGAACGTGCTGTGGAGAGCATCTTACTTCGATTTACTTTTCTTGAACCGTGACAGGATAGGACAAAGCAGTGTACGAACGTACGGCACTACCACACGAAGAATGTTCTGCAATCTTCAATTTGGGCATAATTTGCCTACATTCTACTTCAAGTGTGACGACCCAAGAAAGCCACAGTTCCCGCCGATCTTACAAGCAAATAAGGATAAAAGAGTGAAAACAAATTATCACTCTCAGTTTTCACCGGTTCGAACAATATGGATGGATGGGCGAAAAACTCTTCTGAACAACACACGAAAATTGAGCACGATTTTGGTCGTTGGTGGTTTTTTGGAGGACGAAGAAATTTAATTTTCTTCCTATACGCATTCCATGTTAAAGATAGGAATAAAAAAGGACATTGCACAAGTTAGGGGATCGCGAAGCAAGAAACCATACATGCCATGTGTATTGTTTTGTGAAATATCATAAACATTGCATACTATTAGGAGTTGTAATATATAATCTAGACATTAAGTTGTTTTAAAAAATTTTATGGGTCAGTATTGCTGTATTACAGTAAGAATCCAAAAAATCTCTTTCAAGGTGGTCTTTTGTCCCCAGTGTCCCATACATTCTATTCGTAAAACTTAAATCGCAAGATGAACGTTTCGTGGCGAAACACAACGTTCAACGCTCGATCGAAGTCGTCGCTTTCGTCCGACTAAAGTTCTATTCCACACAGACACCAGAGAAAAGTCCGAGACACACTCGGTCACGACCGGATTTCTGGCCGCCGGTCGCTTCCGGCAGAGAATTTATTTCCCGAGTGAGGCAAATTCCGGGACACTTCGGACAAATCCACCCGGCGAAAAGGAAGCACACGAGTTTGATTGCTTCTCGATGGCAAAAGGGGTTCACACGCTGTGGGTGGTTTGCCTATTTTCGAACTGCTTTCACACATGTCGCCCATCTCCCATCTTGTGGCACGCGAGCGTAAAATGCCGGCCGCTGGTGGCTAATGCAACAAGAGAAGAAAAACACAGGAAAACTGCCCGCAAGAAATCAAATCCGGCACCGGATGTGGAGAAAGCTTCGGAAAGCACAAACGATCCGCGTGGAAAAGCAAATATGTACACACCGAAACACACACACACACACATGTGCGAATGACAAGGCCAGAGGGTGAAAAGTAGAAAAAAAGCGGTGAGAAAAAAGCGGAAACTAGGACAGCTAAATTGTCCTTCGCGCGACTGAACACAAACTGTATGCATTCATTTGCATCTGATTCGTTCTGGGATTCTTTGGCGTTTGTTTTTTTTTCTCCTTTTCTCTTCTGTAGCTTTCGAAGAATAAGCGTACAAATCGCGCCAGGAAATGGATTTTGGGTAAAGCACACAGCATGCAACGAGAAACAAGGCCCCACTGGGAGGNCTTTTGTCCCCAGTGTCCCATACATTCTATTCGTAAAACTTAAATCGCAAGATGAACGTTTCGTGGCGAAACACAACGTTCAACGCTCGATCGAAGTCGTCGCTTTCGTCCGACTAAAGTTCTATTCCACACAGACACCAGAGAAAAGTCCGAGACACACTCGGTCACGACCGGATTTCTGGCCGCCGGTCGCTTCCGGCAGAGAATTTATTTCCCGAGTGAGGCAAATTCCGGGACACTTCGGACAAATCCACCCGGCGAAAAGGAAGCACACGAGTTTGATTGCTTCTCGATGGCAAAAGGGGTTCACACGCTGTGGGTGGTTTGCCTATTTTCGAACTGCTTTCACACATGTCGCCCATCTCCCATCTTGTGGCACGCGAGCGTAAAATGCCGGCCGCTGGTGGCTAATGCAACAAGAGAAGAAAAACACAGGAAAACTGCCCGCAAGAAATCAAATCCGGCACCGGATGTGGAGAAAGCTTCGGAAAGCACAAACGATCCGCGTGGAAAAGCAAATATGTACACACCGAAACACACACACACACACACACACACATGTGCGAATGACAAGGCCAGAGGGTGAAAAGTAGAAAAAAAGCGGTGAGAAAAAAGCGGAAACTAGGACAGCTAAATTGTCCTTCGCGCGACTGAACACAAACTGTATGCATTCATTTGCATCTGATTCGTTCTGGGATTCTTTGGCGTTTTTTTTCTCTTTTTCTCTTCTGTTCTTTCTTTCGAAGAATAAGCGTACAAATCGCGCCAGGAAATGGATTTTGGGGTAAAGCACACAGCATGCAACGAGAAACAAGGCCCCACTGGGAGGTGAATTCACCATCCTACCAATGGCGACAGGAAGTCAGCATCACGAAAGTGGCGCTCGAAACAACCGGTGGTGCTCGAATGGCCTTCGCGCGCATATTCCTAGCTCACCGCTTCCGGGAATCGAAATAGGGAAACAAACGGTTAAGGGATGTTGAAAATTGGGACAAAAACTAGCCTGAGTGAGATTCAGTTTTTTATTCGTCTTATTTGGTTCTTAGTTCTAGGAGCAGGTATTTAACAGGAATTGCTCTTTAAAAGTTTCACTCGCTTCAGTCCCGTTCGATAAAACCGCAATCGATTTTAATTCAGTGAAATGGATATCATGTAGACACGATCGGGAAAGTTTCAGATCAGATCAGATTGGATGGATTACATGAAAGCGATGGTTGAGCAAAGTGAGATAAAGCCACATTTTATTGCTACAAATATTGTTTTCCCTTTTTTAAAGGAACATTTTTTCTTTGCTTTAAGCAACATTTCTGTTAGGAAGGACCATTACGTCCAATATTAACATTGAATTATTCTGTTTACTTACGCTCAAACAACGGTTTTATCTCGCACAAACACATCAATGGCATTGTCCTTGGGAAGAACCGTCGAAAAGTTCTTATATCCCCAAACTCCCACCCTCTGGCGCCTTTTGCCGCCCTCTAGCTCCATGAAGGGCACAAATTTTCACTTCAATATCTGCCATGCGTATGTCATCCATCCACTTACTGTCGTGTTTAGCCATTTTATACTTTTGTCTTGCCGACCAACCAACCAACGCACATGTCTCTTTGGAGGGTGCGACAGTATCACAACGCCAGGTTAACCAACCGACAACAAAACACCAGTGTGATGCTTTGTGTGTTTTCTCATGGCACGCTTTCCATCCACCCCCAGCAAGCTGGGCTCTGTGTCATAAAGCAACATTTTCTCTGACGGGTGGCGAAAGCCGAGCCGGCGAACGGAAAAGCGTGGGGCATCTCAAGTGTTTGAGACGAAGCGTCGTAAGAAACCGTAAGCCGGTTGGGTGGGTAGGTAAATTCGATTTCACTTGAAAAAGTTTTCCCTACTACACACAAAAAAACGAAAACCAGGCAGTAAGTGAGTGAGTGCAAGGTATAGTAGTAGAAGCAGGCACATGTAGGATGAAAAGTTAGCACCATTTCCAGCATCCTTTTCACGCAGGAATATCAGTTTAAATCGTGGTTTCTTTAGGTACTTCATGCTGGAAATAATTCTTCGTTAATGTTTCCTTTTCAGCGTGCCAGCGTGTGTGGAAGAGGGATGGAATTGGCTAGTGGAACAAGTTCTGCCTTCTAAATTTTACCCTAAAATTATATTAGCACCAATTGGTGTGCAGAAACGCCGAGCATAGATGAATGTGATACTAATCTTTTTTTTATTTCATATCTATATTGATAATTTTATAAAAAGTTTTTCATTTCGGTAAACTATAATAATTATTTTTAGATGTGCTGTAATATTTTTCATTTAAAACTTTTGTTTCTGCTTTTTCATGCACTTTCGACGGATTCGCGCACAAATGGACCAGAGTAAACGGGTTGTTGATTCTTAATGCAATCATAAAACGGTAACAGCAGCAAGCAACCATTAAACGTAAAATCAACTTTCACTTGTCACCGTAATCGGATTAAAACACAGCTCACCATCATCGCTTATGTAAAGAGCATTACCTGTAGCGAAACAAACACAGTCATCAGACATTTGTTACACAGTTTCCACATTTTTACTTCATTTTAAACGGTTCTGCCGACTGTGCTGCAGACTAGGTCGTGTAAAAGGTACGTCCCGCGGCTTGGAAATACACCAAACGGTCCCGGCAGGTGCTGTTGAGCTTGTTGAAAAGGATTGCCAACTTGCAACAATAAATTTCACATACAACATGCAGCGAGAAATGCTCCACCTTCATCATCAGCATGATTACCGGTGAAGTGTATCATTTGCTTCATTAAAATGGTACACCGTTCCGCGCATTGATCATCGCAAAGCGACGGGGGTTTTAAAATAACTTCTCCCGAACGGTAAGCCATCATTTTAGTTGCGTTTCGTAGGGGTGAATCAGGTGAAGGTGAAACTGGCAGATGGAAGGAACGAGCAGGCGACGAACGTGTGAGTGAGTTGCGGTTTGACATTTAAGTCGATAAACAATGGTGTGCGGCTCGCTCGGTGCGGTATCGACCGCATCAAATGACAACGCTACGATGTACGCGACGGAGCCACAATACAAGGACGCACAGCAAAATGGGAAAGGACCCGGAAAGAGTCATTCGACGTTATGGCATCGCGTTTGCGTTTCAATTGTGTCACCCTGTTCCGCATCACCAGCTCATTTTCATGTCGTCGTGTCGGTGTAGGCGGTGGGCCCATATCATCGATGCCACGCACGTACAGCGCGAGCGACCCATGACTTTTCCGATGGAGCTTTCCACCACACCACGGGNACGATGTACGCGACGGAGCCACAATACAAGGACGCACAGCAAAATGGGAAAGGACCCGGAAAGAGTCATTCGACGTTATGGCATCGCGTTTGCGTTTCAATTGTGTCACCCTGTTCCGCATCACCAGCTCATTTTCATGTCGTCGTGTCGGTGTAGGCGGTGGGCCCATATCATCGATGCCACGCACGTACAGCGCGAGCGACCCATGACTTTTCCGATGGAGCTTTCCACCACACCACGGGGTTTCCGCCTTCTTTATGTGTCACTGTTTCGGGAAATCGATCGGGAAGCAATACGGCAAGAAAGGAACACACCCTCCTTTTCGTGGACATGCGTGGAGGATTACTCCCTCGTCGGTCGCTAGTAGTTTTCTGCAGATCTTGCAACGGCTTCGGAGGTCTTGCCCGGCGAGGTAATAGGTGTCCCGGTACCATATTTATGTTCATTAGCCTAATGAACGGTGAACCGTGAATGCTTAATGTACCGACTGTATCTTCACGATGAATGAGCCCCGTGATTCGTACGTTGAAGCGTGTTCGGAGCAACGCGAAGAGGGCTAACACGTGCGGAAGGAGTTGATTTAGATTTACACCTTTGCCGGAACCCCGGAAAGGAATCGCCAGCTGGTTCCGTTTACAGCATAAACGGATATCTATTCGCCGACGGGAAAAGCCAATTGGTGGAACCGTTTCAGTCAACCCTGTTGGAAAGGGTAATGAAAACTAATTATCTAGCACGAACTCCCAAACACCTGGTTCCGGCCAAACGACACAACATATAAATCGAACATAGACCATCATCGGTGAAACGTTAAGACTGCGCGTTCTGTTATCTGTCTGCTACCAATCGGGAAGAGCACTGGTAGTGACGGTGGAATGTAGTTTCCCTGGGTGACAAGATCTTTCACTATAGATACCGAGCACCAGTGGCGTTTGCAACGGTGTAGTATGGCAGCTGTATGCAGTGTATAGGTTTGCTAATGCTACATTGCAAAATTACAGCATTTTACATTGCTCATATGCTTCACATATGGACTTATATGAGGGACGTTTTCTGTGCCCCAACTAATGACAGTATTTTCGCTTGGTATTGATGTAATTATACAGCTTGATTTGAGTGCATCGATGGTACTGATATATAAGAAGCAAATATGCAATGAAAGTTTATTTTAAGGCGATGTCGAATGGATGAGAGTTGTGTGGAACTAATACAGTCGCCATCCGAACCAGCAGTAATATCAAAAAAGAGCTCTTTGAGTGAAACTATAGCCTGGAAAGGATGAAAAACATCCTACAGTTCCTGGATAACTCACCACATTCACGAACATTGATACGATAAGCCTAAGAAGAATTAATTGAATGGATGAAAAGAAGATCAGAATAAACTTTAGGCAGACGACAACGCTGAACCTTGCAAGACCAGACTGCTTGCTAGAGCAGAGCTTGACCGCAAAGCGATTATAGCCCGGTTCGGATGGACAAGTAATTAAAGTGTCAAGGCATCTGAAAGCTATACATTTCTGGTGGCAATCCTTCCACAGTACTATTTTAATCCTCTTTGGCTACAATAGTCAAATTAGATTGCAGAATATACCAAGGAAAGGATCTACCTCTTAGCAACCTGCCAGCAAGCTGGATTGTATCGCTTTAGGAGATTTTCTTTGTGGTTTTTAACCAAATTTGCCTGAATGTATGCAAACCCGCAATACCATACCTTGTTATAGCGTTAGTAACGGCTTGCTTGTGGTGTTCGTCATAAACATCACTACGGAAAACCATCACATTTGGCTCAACAAGGCACAATGTCCCACCACAAATCCTCATACTCGCATCGCAAACCCACTCTTCTAATGAAGCGCCGAAAATGAATTAATGCATAGTTTAGCATTTTTAGAGCATCACCGAAAATAGTGCTCATAAGGGAACGCCAACCTAGCAAAGAGTGTACCGAGTGCCGAACTCTATTTTACTCCACCGAACGTTGTACGGGTTCAATCAGCGGTCCAGATTGAACACATGTGCACCAAGCATCGGATGTACATTCGTCGTACGTATGCAGAAGAAACACCATCACAGGCAGGACTTTATTCAATTTCTCAACCGACCGCTGCTGTCGAACCGGTGAAGATGACACATCCAATCCGATGCGACACGAAGCGCCACATACTGGAGGTGATATGTGCTGCCCATGGTGGATGCCATTGACGTTGCGAGTCGTGCCTGGACCGGGCACCGGGCCCCTTCCCAACTCTCGCTTCCATGTTCTGCTACGTTGTTGTCGTTGGCCATGAATTATTTAACAGCTTTTTCACCAGCAAACAAGAGGAAACTTTTTTCGAACAAAAAAAAAAAAAACAGGCAGAACAAAAATTCCCATCCTTGTGACAACATAAGAGCCTGGGCGATGTGGCCGTGGTTAGTGCCGTGCGTGAATTCATTTTTCCGTTACCTATTTATCAAGTGAACACACTCAACAGCAACGAAAGAAAAAAGAAACCGATCGAAAAGAATATGATGCGAATAAATTTTGCTCACATCGGTACATCAGCCATGATTGTTGTCGTGGCAAGAGAACGTTATTGCGCCACCGTGTGCGATTCGCTTTTGCACCAAAAGCGATAGTAATGTGGAAAGGGAGAAAATGTATTCTGGCAAAAATATGCTTTCAACCAGATGATGAACATTAACATACGGCTTTCAACTTCTCGTTGAAAAGGGGATCTGCCATTGTCTGCCCAAAAATGTCCTTCGAAAATGGAGCGTAAAGGAATGTTTGAACTAAGTGTACGGACAATCTTTTCCGCAACGCATCCTTTAAATAGTCACTTCCTTTCACTCAAGTAAAAATAGAACTAATGCTCCACTCCACGGAAACATGCTATTACAACCAATCGCACACAATTATGCTAAATCCGAATGCAATCAAAAGATAACTTATCCCCGTAAGCCCCGGTACACTAACAAGCCAAAGCCTCTTCGATTCGGCTCGAAGTAAATACAACCGCAACATTAAAGCAACATTCCACCTTCCCAACAACCCATCCACCAGATGCTGTTGTCTTCTTTAAAAAACATCCTCCCACGAGCGTAGGACCACCATAAATCGGATAACGAATGAAATTACGCGAAACCTTCTGCTGTGTGCTGTGAGATCCGTGGTAGTCCTAAGCGGAAAAGGTAAAGCGTACCCGGGTCACGAACGCATACGGCTACTTTCGCAAGATACGGACACGATCGGAAAATTCTTTTCCAAACTCAATCCATTCCGGCAGAAAAGGGAACGAGCGTGGCATTTTCTTTCGAAATGAAACGATGGAAAAATATCTCGCCGACGGTGCGTGGAAAATGTGCGATTCGTAAGCGAGGATTTACGTGTAGGTGAGTGTAGTGGAAGCCAGGAAAGGAAAAGGCTCACGAACGGTACGGAATGTTTGCTGCAGCAGCTGCTTCGGTAGTGGCCGGTGGATTGTGAATCAATAAAATCCGAATTTCTCCATCTTGGTGTGGGCTGGGATCGTTCGACTTTTGACATTTGCCTGTTTGGTCAGGTTTTAAAGGATTGGCTAGCATCGAAAAGAAAAATCGCCGGCCGGGATAGAAACGAACCACCATAATGTACCATCCGTTCGTGATGAATCTAGACACCGGCCGTGTTAAAATATGTTTAGCTAGCTAACCCTCCGCTTTTCCTATTTATTAATATTTAATATGATAACTTATCGTGTGAAAATAAGTTAAGCTAATAACAAAAAAAAAACGAATAAGAAATTGATGCAAGAGGATCAGCCAAACTTGTTACTGAAACGCCCTTGTTTACCTTCGACATGGTGTTACTTACTGCAATTTTTGGAGGAATTCGTCATGAAATATTTTGAAAAAGGAATTGTTCTCGGATCGAAACATAGGTTAAAAGATTTCTTCGAAAGCTCGTTTAAATAATAAAACAACATGAATGTCATCACCAAACAAAACATAAAATGCTTTCGTATCGTCCATTATTCGTTTTTTGTTATTTTTTTGTTTTCAAATAAACAATTATTTATTACTATGTATATAATATATCTTTCCCAACATCACACTCGTCTGGAACGGTTTTCACTCCGTGCTCCCGGTTACACATATAAACACACATACAAACGAGTCTGCAACGTTTGTAACGTATTTATGTACTTTTTTTTTATTTTCTCATCAAAATTACTATCTTTTCGCACTGTCTGTTTGTAT
The DNA here is from genome assembly GCA_018908115.1 of Anopheles rivulorum. Taxonomy (NCBI): domain Eukaryota; kingdom Metazoa; phylum Arthropoda; class Insecta; order Diptera; family Culicidae; genus Anopheles; species Anopheles rivulorum. The sequence goes on along the minus strand of STHB01000003.1, from coordinate 2,562,454 downwards.
GTGAGTGTGTTTTTACATACCCAAATGATCTATTTTACGACCAGGGAAAAGCGACATAAAAAATAGCTCATAATCCCATTCCAACATATACTTTTTTACCAATTTTGTTCGCTTCATGTCCTTCCTAAGCGAACCATACGACTCGATGCACTTTCCTCCTATCACTCTATCCCACAATGCAAATGGGAGGGTTGCTTTACGCTTTAATGCGTGTGTAACATACTTAGTCCATCATCATTTCGTTGCATTACACATTAAAGGATTTATGTTCGTTCTTTTATACACGACCTGCTGCTTGCTTTTCCGTTCTGCTATTGCTGCATATCCATCCGTTTCCAAATACAACTAGCACAGGGATATTTCCGGTGCGTGTTACACACGGTAAGAGTCTATTTTGTGTTGGGTAGATAGATTTTTGCTTTAAATTAGTCGCGATATTTCACCCCTCGGTTCTGCTGTTTTCCTCTGTTTCGTTTCAGGGCGGTTACTTATTGGCGTTAGGAGAGTTGGTAAATCTCACCCGTCGTTCGCTTAGAGCACCGGCGAGGGATGGGATGCCCTTTTTCTTACGGATTTTCTCCAGCCATACATACACTGACGGATGCACATGAAATTTAAATCATGAGAAAACACACGCCTCTCTCATGCACACAGACGACGATGACGACGAGGACGTGATCGTTAGTTCCTGTTCTATCTGGGCCGGTGTACGGATGGATTTCTTTGGATTGATAAAACCGGAAAAAAGTAAAAGGAAAATCCGAGAAGAACTGGTTGGCAATACGTTACTTGAATTATTTAGAAGTTTGAAGCAAACATATACACACGCACACTCATCAAACACACATTGCATACAAGTGTCTAAGGTGGCCGGGACGACTACATCGCTCATATACTCACTACCTTCCATTGCCGAAACCTACAAGGCTCCTAACAAACAACGTGAAAAAAGCGTTCCTGTTTTATTTATCCCTCTTATAAGATACAAATCTTTGTTCATACGAATTCGCAATGTATATTTCGGTAACAACACCATTATATTTATATATATCGGTAGTACCATCATGTGTACTGCTGCATTATTATGCCAACAAGGATTTCGGCATCCTTTCGCATCTTTCAACTTTAAACTCCTCAGCACAAATACACACGCATGTGTACATCATTTGTGTTTTGTTATAAAAAAAATTTGATTATCTACACTACACCTTTTGTCTTACGCTACTTGCATAACGATTTAAGCATCCTTTCGCTGTCCTTTGCAACAACTAAAGTGGGCCGGAATAATACATACACAAACACATCCTCCCACGTACACATACGCGGCACACCGATTCCGTTTTTTGATTTATGTTTTCCATCCCATTTTTCATCCAATATTTTCGTTGTATCGCACATTTTTCCGTGTTTCTCTACTACCGGTGACCGGTGAATACAGTTGCTTCGTTACGCGTCACGTATTTACGTGTCAGCCTCAAAATCGATCTCTCTGGATCGCTAGTCTTAAAGCGCAATGGTAACAACACCGTCGGGGTTGTAACATTCGTTTCACGGTTCACTGCACACCCACTAGGCAACAAATCGTTCTACTACGACGACTCTATTTCGCTCCCTGAACCGCACAAACACAACGACAGTAGTCTTGCTCTCTATGGTAGGCCCACCGAATGGGTGCAGTGGACCTGTTTGAAGTTCGCATCCCTATAAGTGACTACAAAGTTGGTACAAACGGAGATAATTGCAGGGATTTTGCTTACCAACGACAGAGCAAATGTTACTGAGCCGCTGGACGTGATCTCACTTCCGTTTAGACATTGGACGTCAGTTTTAGCTAGCTAGAGTTTCAATGTGTCGATGATACAATGTGTATCACCGGGTATCTGTCCTAAGGAGACTGATCCGTGTAGCCAGTAGTGGTCACCAGGGGAATCAAACCAGAGGCACGTGCCGCAGCACAGCTGGCGCTCGTGGTGGCTGAGGAGGCGGGATAAACGTGTCGGCAGGGCTGAGGAGATGTCGGATTCGATAGGCCGGACTCGTGTATCGGAGAGAGTGTAGGACTGCGATTGCGAATAACATTCTTACGGCGACTTCGCCTATAGTTCATCGGCGGATGAACCGGACCTCGGACGGATGTTCCCGGCGCTGAGGACGGTGTCGTAATGTCGCCAATTAACTCCGGCAACTGTTCCACACAACCTGTCCCACCACCTTTCAAACGACGACGAGCCGGTGGTGGCAAAACCGGCATCGTGATCGACGATGACGACTCTGCCGTGCCGCGAATCGTTGACGTGGTCAACAGTGAACGTAGCTGCACGGACGGAGATCCCGGTCCACCGGATGACGACCCGGACGGGGAGGCAGATGACGATGAAGAGGACGCTGCGGCCGCCGCTGCTGCTGCTGCCAATGCCGACGCACCGAATCCTGGCACAGTCAGCAGAGCACTCGCGAACTCGCTGGACGAAAGCGGACGCACCTGGTTCTGGCGGATCAGTGTGTGCTGCTGCTGGATGGAGGTGCTACTACTCGCTCCGGAACTACCGCTACCAGTGGCCACCGTTACGCTGCTCCCACTGGTGCCGGCAAGATTCGTCCGACAGCGAGGTCGTCGGTAACGATCGATCATACGCATCATGTGCCGCAAACGGACCACCGGCCACGGACGGACGAGTCGCGCCCGGGGACGTTTCGGCACGGGGGAAACACTGGCTTGCGAAGCCGTATTTGCATCTCGCTCGTGCACCAGCTCGTTCCCGTTGGCATCGGAGTTTAGAATTTCTATCGCGGAAGAAGCGGACACCGTCGTTGCGTCCTGTTCGATAGCGGACTCGTCCTCCTTGACAGCACGCACGGCCATCGCACGGGAACTACTAACACTAACGCTACTACAGTTATTGTTGGCACAGTTTTCATTACATGTCAGTTCTGGTGCACCGTGTGAGTGGCGCTCAAGCGATGCCATTTGCTGCTGCTCACTAACGTTCCTGATCGTCGGTAAATCGGTACGCTCCGTTCCTGCATCGAACTGAGCCGCCATTACCGTGCGGCTGCCGGAAACGGATACCGTACCGGAGATGGTTCGCATATCAACTGGAACGTCCGGACTATCCGGTACGCTCGAGCAACAGTTCCATTTCCTTTTCCATCGATGATGCGATTTCACTGCGGCAAGTGATTCGCTCGCACAGCACAACCGACGTCCACCTTGCTGCTGCTCGGCAAGTGTCGCTTTGTCGGCACCACGCCGGAATGGGTGCAAATCATACGAATGCAGATTATGGCGCCGTGCCGATTGTGATGCAGTCTCATCGTTTGACGGTTGCGTTACGGGTTTCTGCATTTGAAAGCTGCAGCAGGAGCACCGTTCCGTGTACTGGATGTACGCCTCCTCGGAAGTTGTGGTCGTCGTTGTCAAAGTGGTCATCGTAGTGGCGAGCAGGGTGGCCGCCGTCGCTGCGGCAAGAAAATCGTTCCCATGATGGTGGTGATGGCGGTGATGATTGTTATTGTTCGTGGTCATGGTTGAGGAGGTGTGTGCCGCTGCCATCTGCCGACTGTACTGCGAACAGCAGTGAAACGTCCGAGTGCCCTGACAATTGCCGGAGTCTTTGCCTTCGGTAGGATCTTCATGTGGATCATCTTCCAGCATCGAGCAGAGATAGAAGGCAGCCTTCTGATGATGATGATGCTGCTGCTGCTGAAGATGTTGCCCCTGGGGATCGTCTCCGTTACCGCTTGTGGAGGTCGTCACAGTGCTAGACGAGCTGGAAGCTACGTTTGCCGTCGCAGTCACGGTACGCAACCCGGCTGCTGTGATGTTGTTCCGACATTCGGTGCTACTACTGTCGCAGCAGTGCAATGTACGTGGCCTTACCCGGTTGAGATCGTTTAGCTGACCGGGAAGTATGACGGCGGTAGCATTTGGCATGGTTGGACCTCCTCTCCGTCCCAGGAAAGACACTCCTGCCGGTGGACCGTTGATCGTGGCGGTAGTTTTCTGATTGATCGAGGAGCAAATGTACACCTCGGGGAATTTGCGTGATCCTGCATGGGTACAGTTAGAGAATAGGGTAAACTTTGACGGTGCACTTTCACCGAGCTCTCCACCAACTCGCGGCGGACCGTTGGAAAGGTGAGTTCCATGTTCTCGACCGTTTGCGCCATTTTGTTGCGCTGCAGCTGCTTGACGATTGTTGCGAATATACTCGTACGTTGTAAGACCCAGAAACGAGATGTATACGTGGAAGAAACACAGATGCAGCAATAGTCCTGCGGCGATCGCAGCCAATATCCCAAGCGATGCTACAAACACCAGAAACACTGTGTGGTGCAGTGCAATTCCCTCAGCTGCAGCGGTCGCTACAGTGGCCGTCGTATTTGGTTGTGTCGTTCCGTTCGAAGCATCGCCCACCGTTCCGGAACTGTTCCCTTCGCGACCACCGAAAATACCAGCCACCGTCCCATTGAGCAGAATGTCCTGGGCGGAGGTGGTGAAGTTTTCAAACAGCAGTCCACCGGGCGTGCTCGTTTCGTCCGTGAACGAGGTGCCCACCGAGCTACTGCCGGCGGTAGTCAACTCGAGCTCGGTGCCCTCATCCGGCGGTGTTTGGTCGCCGACATCCAGCAACCCGAACCAGGCAAGATTAAGCCAACCCGCCGGCTGCACATGGTACAGCACGATCTCGACGATGGCTGCGGCCAGGATGACCAGCGCCGCTATGACCGCACTCACCACACACATCAGAAAGGCGACATAGTTCCGTCCACCGACGCAATGGTTCAACCATTTGCAGTGATGGTCGAAGGTACCGACACACTTGTTGCACACGCTGCAATGTTTGGTACGGACGCTGGTCGTACGGATGTTGCAAAGATGACACCGACCGTTCTCGATCACGTGCGAATGGCGCGTGCGATCGAACTCCGGTACCACAGTTTTGCTTGCCGGTGCCAATCGACGCAACTCCGGATCGGCCGGATCTAGCAACAGTGCGGTAAGATGGGAGGCGAGATGAAACACGTACAGTACGGTGAGGCCAATATAAAGTGGGGGTTGTAGCGATGGCTCTAGGGCCGGTATTAACACACCGAACGTGGAGTAACCGAACAGAGCCAAAGCAAACCAACCGACTAGCTGAAGTGGATGCAGTGGTAACTGGAGACCGTGCACACGACGATCCTTCCTGTACTCCGATGCACCGAGGTTGTCCTGCGACGAACAGAACCGATTGCGCGTTAGCTTACGCGCCCGTTTCGTGCACTGCTCGCGCAACCGTTGCAGCAGTGAAGTCGTCGCGGTGGTGCAGGAGTACGCTTTGCTGGTGTCCGGGTCCGGCCCGGTTGCTGCGGCGATACGGTTGCTTCTGCGGATGTTGCCGCTGATAATTGCTGGTGGCGCTGGTACGTGGCTTTTCTGGGGCGTCGCACGCTCGACGATAGACTCTGTGAGCATGATACTCGGTCCAGGATCGGCGAAGGGTTGCAGCGTCGTTAGGTGTACCGGACAAGGGCATCCTATCGCGCGCGTCGCCGGTCGAAGGTTTCATAAGATCCGTTACGTTCGTCGTCTTCGTACACTCGCGACGCCTTCTACCACTTGCTGACCGCACGCACTTAACGTCAACGTAGATTTACGTTGCGATGGGCCAGTACACGAAAGCTTCAACCCGCATTCCTTCTTCACAGAAACTCGTTTTTATTAAATACGTCTTGCAAGTAAACTGTAACCATCGGCACAACACAACAGCCAACAGCTGCACCGGGTTAGCTTAGTGACACTCCGCTGTCACGCTAGGTGTTAGTGAGAGGAAACGCGATGCGTTACTATGGGCAACAAACAAGACGTTCACAATCAAACCCATCGACAGGTTCGTGAGCCACTGTCAGCGCTTCTCTACATCCACTCGCGATGGCCAATGTTCCGAACCGAACATCCGCGCTGTTCGTTAGGCTGCCGAACGTTACACAACCACTGCTCGTTATCTATCACACCGACAAAAAGACGCACACAGGCGAATGTTTCTCGCTTCTGTTATTGGGCTCCACACCCACACACAAACTTACACACAGACGTACACCGGGAAGGGGATACCAGAAATTACATAAGCGGCATCGTGATCCACAATCCGACACGTTTCAACAGTACACACGCGTTCCTGTTGCTCCTGGGAGTTGTCGGGGCAAGTGCAGCGATAGCGAACAGGACAAGATAGCAAGAGGACACGTACAGGATGGAAGTGAAGGAACGAAAAGTGGACAGAAAAGGAAACAGTTCGCAGGGACAGAAAGCGTACATCAACGGTTGACGATGTCGCACCGTTGTGTTCCCATTTGTCTTCCTTTCCCGTCACCGTTTCACATAGTTGGCGGTGTAGCAGCAGCGTTGTTGCCTTCACCACAGGTCACCCCGTCTGTGTTCCGTGCCGTTGCTCGCAGTAGTCCTACTCATCGTCCCTGCACGTGAACGTGAAGCATCAATTTGTGTTTCACTGCGGTTTTGTCCACCGGCCGAAGGTTTTGTTTGCCGGTGGTGGATTGCAAAAATCGAAGGTCTATTTTTTCGATCCAAAACCGTCCCGCAGTAGGCGCTGCTGCTGCTGCTACTACGAGCTGCCCAAACTGCGAAAGACCAAACGTCTTTCGTCCTGGTCGTCCTGGCAGCTTGGCATCAGGCGAAATGTTGCTTTCCACCCGCTGTGTGCGCTCTCGTGAAACACAAAAGCACTACACAACGAGAAAGCGAATCCGAACCGCCGAGTGTGGCGTTTTCTATGCTATCGTATCACTTTCAGGAGCCGTGCCGGGGTTTGGTAGCGTACGAAATGGGCACAATTTTCCACGTCTTCGTTTTTTCACCACCACCACCACTCGCCGACCGGTACACCGAGAGGATAATGCGGGTTGATTACGTACGCACGCGGTGTACGGAAGGATATTTCCGTTTTGTCGTGTCATTCAGAAAGCCATAGTAACCGAACCATTTTTTGCTCGCACAGTACCCACAGGGAACTGTCCCATCGTACCTCTCACTTACGTATATTACGCGCTGTTTATATGCTTGCAGTCTAATTTAAGGAACTTGGTTGCCTGTTTATAGAACTTCTAAAAATACCTCCACACAAAACCATTGGAAACAATGATTACTTTGATCCACTAACTACCAACAAACGCCTGCTAACGGTCACACACTCACGTCTGGAACGCTCAAAGTCACACAACACTGGCGAGACGGCGGGCGTATAATTCGGGTGTGTCTGTAGTTGTTTGTGTAGTATGGGTGAGTGAGTCTGTGCGTGGGCACGCGAACCGGATGCAGTTTTGTTTCTGTCCTATCAAAACGCAGCAACCAGACGGACTGACTGACCCCGGACAACCGACTTCCTGCACGGCTCAACTACTACTACCACCACTACTACTATTACGGACGGACGAATGCCGAGAATAGCAATGCGAAACCCGACCACGACGATCCGTTGCACAAGGATACAAAACCGAACAGGACACAGACGCCCGAAAATGCCAGCACGCGCGCCTCCATCGCCGTGACACGAAGTTTTATCAATATACCGAAAGGGGAAGCGAACCGTTTAGCACGGTGGATTCAGCGATTGAGTTAACGACACAAAACGCCGATTGAGTACAATTCCACTTTTAAAAAGCAATACATATCAACTAAACGAAAAGTTTGTACGAAATGATGTTTGATTTAAACAGAATCGAATAATTACAAAAAACAAGCGCAATTCCTGAAAGTCCCACCCTTGGCAGGGGAACTTTACGTGTTTCAAGTCAGCTTGAAATGCTTTGCCACAGCGCATGCCCGTTTCCTTGTTGTCGAACGTAAACAAACCATATTGCTTGTTTGCAATCGGGTTTTTTTTTGCCCAACGGCGTCAGAGCAACGGCGTTTGTGTATGGATGGACGGGAGAAGGAAATTTTACGTAAATCCTAAACAACGACGAAAGCGTTAGCGCCAACTCACCCAACCCAAAGGAGTTCCCCAGCGCTCCAACACGCTCGTTACAGACGGGCCCAGTGCTCCAATAGTTGTGCAGTTACCATAAGGTAAGAACTGATTAGTGCCGGTCGTCAGGATTTTAGCGAGACTTTTCTCTACCTCGGAAAGGATGGTAAACTACATTCTCGCGCTATGTCCTCCACCCGCTGATAGAAAGTCTGCACCGTTGGGGCTTTTCGCGAAGCATCGTTTTGGAAGACCTTCCTTAGCCTGACGTCACACTGGGTATGAATGTCGTAGTCACGTACTTTTGTAAGTTTCTTTTCCTGCCCTAATCGATTGATGGTATGCCATCTTGGTAACCCTCCGGCCTCTCGTTAAAACTATTATTCGTTGAGAAAAAGGGACAAAAATAAACGATGAGGAAGCTAAAAATAAAAGGGATAATGGAAATACAGAAATGTATGCCTAGAATTAGCTGCAGGTCGTCAGGGTCGGCTCCCGGCATGACTGTACGGAAAAGCTTGAACGGAAGTACGACATTGTTGCGAGAAGGTGGGAGTTCGTAGCGTTCCGATGTTTCGACTACATATTCAACTGCTCGCGTACACTTTCGTATTAATACGACAAAAAGCATTTATTGTACTCCACGCAAATATATGTGGTATTTTTAAGCCCTTTAATCCAATTAAATGATGGTGACATTGAATGGCAATGACCAACGCTACGTGCTATGTCGAAAAAAGATGAATGTGAAGGGGGAAAACATTTAAATCGCCAGGAGTTTGCGAGAAAGCAAAAGTTGATAACGCCTTAAGATATGCAATCAATAATTGTAAACCGTGAAGTGTGATAAAAAATGTTGGGAAAAATATATAAAACAAGGTGTTGATTCGCAAGCACAAACCAAAACAGCAGCATAAAAATTACCTTCATGTATACAAATCGTTACATTCCTTATCAGGACCATCTATCTATCTCACGTACGAATGGATTGAAGAAATGAAAGAAAAATCGCTTTGAAGACGAAACCGCACTAATTCGCTAATTCTTGCTGGTGGCACACAATAATCTACTTTTGCTGAAAAAATGGAATCAAATTAAAAGACACATCTTTACTACACGCCACCATCGGGAAAGATCAAATAAAACATATCACATTTCTTTCACACACGTTCACCATATTCATTCAACAGCATCGAAACAACAGTGTTGACTTTTGCTAGTAGTAGGGTTTACTATGTAGAATTTTGTTTGAAAAGAAACACCGCACGCTCTCTTTTCCGTACGTGTCCACATCTTTCCTAATTTCGGGAAAGTCTGTGCGTTTTGCTTCCTTATTTTAACATCAAATCGAATCCCATAGCTTTATCACAACATCAACATAAAAAACGTATGTGTGAAAGCCAACCACCGGGGCCTGTGGCAAGCGAAAGTGCGTGCAGGGCGGAAAAGTCGTCATATTAACTTTTATGTTTATGTCGGCGCAAATCGGGTTCCGAAAATTCGCAAACGACATCGCTTCCCTCTCATGGTCGCCAAATGGAAGCAAACCATCGTTACAGACTTTTCCCAGCTTAATTTTTGTGCCGCTTTCCGGTCGACGATGCGTTTCCACAAGAAAAAAAAAAATACATGGAGACGAAATCATTCCATTCCCATCTGTTGTATCTTTTTTTTCCATTCTGACTCGACCAGCGGGAACGGAGTTTAATATTGCTATAAAACAACAGCTTTACGTTTCCAATTTTACTACACACACACACAATGCAACAAAGGTGCACAGGGTGAGTGAGTTCCGGACATAAAAATGGGTGAAAGAAAATATTCAAATCAACTTTTAGTACATTTATCATGTCTTTTTTTTTGTTGTTGGCCAGCTTGCATTCGAGTGGAGTGTCCATGTTGAAACTGGAAATATATTTTCAATGGAAGGGCAAATGGCAGAAAATTAAAGATACGCATACGAGCGTACGTACTTGGTGGGAAGAAAGAGGGTCCTGGTAAATATTCACGCTCACGACTCTGTCCACTCAAAGGCATGGAAACAATGCACTGCGAAAAGGACAATACACAGCGTGTCGTTTTGATTGTGTTTGGATATTTGAATTATTGGATAGGGCACGCGGGGTTAGAGGTTAATATTTTCAAACCAACTCCTTCCGCCAGCTCGTTTATATTACTTTTATACACTTTTTTCCATTCCATGCGGGATATCCCTCACCTGCCCACTGACTGCGTACGCGCTTCCGGTTCAGCTGTAGGGATGAACCACTTTCAGCGACCTTCTTTGAGCGGAAAGTTATGCTTGGGGAAAATATAAACCTCCTGTCCACGTGCCATGCCTCCGCCATGCCAACCAAACAGACACCGAAATGGAAGAGAAAAGATTTATCCATCAGTCCATCCTGGTACGGCTGGTTGGACAGCTTCCGGTCGTACGATTTATGCATGCAAAGTAATAAAAAATAAAGCAAGGAAAACAACACGCAAACTTTCCTGTCGGATTGGCTGTTTCTGGTGGTGGGCCACCATTATTGCCTCGCCCTGCCTGTCGTATCCCGTATCCCCGATTGCCCTGCGTCACGATGACTCATTCAAAATACATTAAATTATCATATTGTTTTGTTGCCTTTTTGCTTCGATCCATCAAGCGAGATTTGTCTCGTGGGTTAAGATGATTCCGGGACACGATATTGCACAGCAACTACGAAATCGCGTGCTGGAACTGATGGTAACCACGGGAAGAAAGTAAGCAACCAAAAAGCAGATGGCAGGGAGCACCGTAAATGTAACGCCCGGGAAAGGTGTTGGAAAATTGGATATTGGATGATGATTTTCGTGCCTTGGGGAGCAGAACGCTGAAAGGATGCATTAAATGCATGTCAAACTGCCAGGTAGGTATTGATTATGCTTACATTTGAAAATCGTCTACCTATATTGCATACATCTAGGCGCGTACAGAGAGGCATGTATTTATGGCAATAATTTTCCAATAATGTTTCACAAATTAATTTCAATTTTAAAACAAATACCAAATCCATTATGTAATCATTTGTCAACATGAAAGATTTTACTATTAAGATTATTCTTAATCGATATGGATTAGAAAAAAGGGAACTTGAAAAATATAAGTAATTTTGTTTAATCACTTTAAGACATAAAAAGGATATTATGTCATCCTTCAGCGCGCCGGCAACACCCATCAACCCATCGCACCCGAATATGTAAATATGTGTCGAGAGAGTAAAATAAATAATCCATCAGATGAAAAATGGCCATTAATTGAGTTGAACGAGTGGAAATGATGGAGAGGCACNGTTTTGTGATGGATCTTCATCCAGTATTGCCTCTAATTCTCCATCCTCAAACTTTCGTGGTCCTCCGGAACGCTCCTCATCTTCCAAATCAAAATTGCCACTTTTGAACCGTGCAAACCACTTCTGACACGTTCGTTCAGCTAGAGCATGGTCACCATACACTTCTACCAAAATTTTATGACTTTCGGCAGCCTTTTTCTTCATATTGAAATAATGAAGCAAAACTCCCCGCAAAAACACATTATTTGGTACAAATGATGCCATGTTCGGTGCTCGCAGATACTATGTTATTTACTATTTATCAAAATGACAGATAGTGGATATTGTAGCCCAATAATGACACTTCAAATTGGCAGTGTTGCCAGATTCAATAAATATGTAATAAATAAATGGGAGCATTAATACCAAAACCGCACGAACACATTAATACACCTAATAATTTCAATTTTAAAACAAATACCAAATCCATTATGTAATCATTTGTCAACATGAAAGATTTTACTATTAAGATTATTCTTAATCGATATGGATTAGAAAAAAGGGAACTTGAAAAATATAAGTAATTTTGTTTAATCACTTTAAGACATAAAAAGGATATTATGTCATCCTTCAGCGCGCCGGCAACACCCATCAACCCATCGCACCCGAATATGTAAATATGTGTCGAGAGAGTAAAATAAATAATCCATCAGATGAAAAATGGCCATTAATTGAGTTGAACGAGTGGAAATGATGGAGAGGCACAAATGACGAACCACGGATTATGGTTATCGTCCTTGTTCGTACAGGATTAAGCTTAATCGTTGTCAGATGGCGTTCTCGAAGGACGAACTTTGAAATGTTGTCTCTTCTCTTTTTAGATAGCTCAACTCACTGTCCTCCTTCAAATGTTTAATTTTTGTTCTGTTTAATTTGTTTGGTTTTGTTTTTAGAAGGAAAAAAAATACAAACAAACCGAGCCTAGGAGTCCTTTTTTGAAGCTAAACTAAGCGAAGAAATCACCAAAGAACGTGCTCTTGTTTGGGAATAAGCAGTGAAGCAAAGAAAAACAAGCAGATTAGTAACAAGCAGAACAAATCATTCATAAACCTATTTCAACACAAAAACGAATATATCGAAGAAAAAAAAGTTATCTTATTGCTCATGATAATGCCTAAAGTTATGCAACAGTGTAATTTTACTACACCTAATTAATCCAAAGGAACTAAACCCCTTTTTCTGGAACAAATTTTCCAACATGGACAAAAATTGCCTCAAATGTTCACAATAAAAAAAAAAGTAAATCTATACCATTCTACGTCAAACGATTTCCACTCAATCAATCCAGGTGCGGTGAAACTAAATTGATGATGATCGATCATAGTAGCATGTAGGTAGGACCTTCGAAGCTGTTAAATACACTTCATTGCGAATCTTCGCACACCGGGAAAGGCAAGTAACATGACAACCAACGGAAACCTGTAGCCATCTTTCGCCATCTAGTGGAGGAAATAGAAATCCTGAAACACTCAAGCGAGTGTGTGCGGCAAAAATAAATTGAAAACGATCGACGAACGAAAGGGCATCAAACAAACAAGCAATAAAATACACATACAAAAAAATAAAAATCTACGAAAGGATGTGCTACGGCACCGCCGGACGAATACGTTAACTAACGATGAAGGTGGCGGGAAGAACGTTAGGACCAAAAAAAATCCCTATTCATCCTTTCACCAGCAGCAGCAGCAGCAGGTTCGGCATCATCCACTTCCGATGTTCCACATTCGCTTCGTCTTCTTCTTCTTCTTCTTCTCATCGATCAGCACCAATAAATCATCCAACCAGAGAGTCTTTGGATTTGGCAGACGAATAAATAGATCCTTCCTTCCATCGCATTCTCCCGGCAAACCACAAGAAAAACTATCCCACAGGGATGTTCTTCTCGGTTAGCCTCCCGTTAAGTTTTCCGAGCGGCGGAATGGTTTTTGACGTTCGGTTGTTGGTTTGTTCCTTTTGACCATGGCAAATACCGCACCGCTTCCGTCCCATCCCATCGGTTGATGAAGTTCCACATCACCTCCACGTGCCAACTACTGACTTGTGAACGTTGGATCTAAAAAGGTACTAAACACAACCCGATCATGGGTTGGCCGTTCCCATCGAATGAAGGCGTTAGATATAAATAATTTCGTAGATGAATGACGGATTGCTTGGTAGAAGTTGGCTGTCGAGCTGAAAGGTTGCAAAGGCGATAGCCTTCCAAAACCGACCCTTCGTTTTCGGGAACCCTCACAATCAGGTTTACCGGGGTAGGTTTGCGGTCGATGATATGGTGGCAACAGCTTCCGTCTATTAATCTTTAATTGCGAGGATACAGCGGACGGCAAATCAATAACACCACACCAGTCTCTCAATAGGACGATAGAAAAGATTATCTGCGAATGAACGATGTTGCACGGAATGTGTTACTACTTCTGTTGTTCAACGTTAATTATTGATTTATGTTCAACAGGGGAAATAAGTAGCTTCCACCATAACGCATCACGAGTGAGGAGTATAATCGATCTGTGAGAAAATAAATTTGATGCTTAAAGAGACAAAACATTCTCCCTTTCTCCGATAGCTTATTTTCGGACGTTTTGGCACTTAGACCAATTCCAAGAACTACTTTAAAATAATTAAGCAGCCACTCGCCATGCAGTGAGCTTTTGAAAGTTCGAGCATAAAATCAAGTGGTCCTAATTGTTCCACGAAGCACATTATGATTCAATTTTTCCGCATACAGTTCGAAACTATTAGAAAACCGAACTAAAGAAAAAAAAAGACAATTTTCCACCCCTTTGCTCTTTTGCTCTTTGCCAACGGGAAAAGCGGAAAACGGTTAAGAGGATGGCAAACGATGCATATTTAATCTTTCTTTTCGCATCAAGAGGTATTGATTCGACGAGTGCATAGCGGGACAGGTTTTACCGAGAAGAACCCACAAGATGTGGGTTGGAAAACTTTCGAATGGCGATGGTGGTTGCAATGCAGCAGCAACCGGTAGATTTGCCGGTGAGCGCTGTTCGTATTCTCAAGTGGTTACCGGTTTGTGTACCCTCCTGTAGTTTCTGATCGGGAAGAAATTATTGATAAAAAAACCCCTCCGCTAGCGCATTGCGTTCGTATAGAAGTACCAGGAGGTAACGGGCAAGAAAAATGGTTGTTCGCTCCTTACAATGCTATTTTAATCGCTTCACCACTGACCTGGAGGCAGCCAGTATGGCATTACAAATAGTGTACGACCTATCCACCCGCTGAAAGGCATTCCTTCGTTTAACGAAGGTTGTTATAGCAAATGGTCCTTCGTCTGTGTAGTTGAATGGTCAAGAAGCATGAACGACGAAGTGGAGCTCTACAGCAACCATAGCAACCGAGCAACGCTAAAAGCTACACCGTCTGCACTAGTTGACTGCGCTTTACAGCTCAAGAGTATTACAGCAAAAACGGAAAATCTTGATTGACTGTTGAAAATATATTTCTTTTATCTATTGCAAAAAAATGTTTGGGAAACGGTCATTTGTCATGCAATTGATACTGTGTGTCATAAAGAAATACTATCCTTTTGACAGCTCGTAACTGTTTTGACTTTATATTGTGCGTATAACATATAACAAGATTTAACAACAGTCAACAGTAGTGTGATAAAAAAGTAATAAATCAATGAAACATAATGAAGCTAGCACTAGAAAGATTAAAGAATTGATACGAACTCTTAATGATACAATCCACATGAATGTGTATGTCTTAAAAAAAAGGTAAAAAAGCTTATTAATGTAATTGCATAATTCATTAAAACAATATAATAAGCCCAAACAAATCACATCATTATTGATTATCATTAATAATAAACCAACGAAGCAAGAAAAAACCATGGACATACTACGGAAGATTGTAAGTGTTTCTAAACACTCCACGAGCACAAATACAACCTCCAATTATAAAGTGAAAGTTTCTATAATAACCAATAAACTACTTAGCTGTACCTTGACCGTACTTTTACTTTAATCGATCGTGTTTCAATATCATAACAAATCTTGCCCTCATAAACAATTGCTATAGATGCTCAATTTCCTCTCCGGATTCCTGCTATTCAATGTCCAATGATACAGGCAATCCTCGTCGCGTGATCATGCAGTGTTTACTACTTCACCCTAGATACCATCTTTATTTTCTTCCGAAAGCCAATGATCCCGAACACGATCGTAAACCAATATCGTTTAACTAAAGCCCCAGCAAAGCCCCGGTTATCGCCCATCTCTCTACCCACCTACGCCACGGCCGAGTCGCAACGGAGCAACTCGCCTGGAGAACCTCTGTGTACGGCCAGAAGCTGATGCTTGTGAAGTGGTCAAGCTGCGAAGAATCAAGAAGACAACTTTGTGCACGCGAATTCCGATACCGCGTTTCCAACCCATCGCCAAACGGTAGCGCAATTGATTGTGGCGCATTTGACTTTCCTTATCGGAGCGGTATCCCGGTGTTGGTATAAAAACTCGCCGCAACACGGCGATAGCACTCTATAGTGTGCCGGACACCTGGAGACGCGTGAACAAACAAGTGAGGTTAGCAAGCAGTGCAATGCAGCGTAAAATGTCGGTGCTGCTTAGGACAGCGGCGTTGCTGTCCCTGGTGTTGTTGGTGACAATGCAGACACCTATGGCAGAGGCCGATCGGTTGCAACCGAAAGGATATCGTGAAACGGTTGAGAAGCTCCAAAAGTTATACGGTAAGCCGCTGTCCATCAGCCCTGAATGTGCACGTTGGTGACGCACAAAGTTGCAATCAGAAAAGTGTGCTCCGATCGAACGATCCTTACGACCCCTTCGCTGCTCGTACGCTTATTAATCTTATCACACTTAATCGCCACCATTCAACACGTTCCTCTTCATGGGGGGTTATTGTGGGTGCTTGTGCTATAAAACGGATTATCATTAATTATCGAAACTGTTTGTTTTGCAGTTAAGTTTGAGGACAAAGTCTCGCGGGAATTCCGCCGATGGAAGGAGGAAGGCTCCATGTCACCGCACTTCCAGCAACTGATCTATGCGTCCGCTATTCACAAAAGTGAACGAGCGCAGGAAATACGCGAGCTGCCAACGACCCGTGAGGGTCCACTCTGTTCGATCTGCCGCGGATTCGGCGGTTCGGTGTTGGAGTTCCGTCGGGAAGGTGCCACGCGGGAGGAAGTATTCAACACGACGGTGGAGCTGTGCACGATGCTCAACCTGCAGGAAGAATCCATCTGCCGGGGTTTGATCGAGCTAAACATTGATCCCATCCTGTACATTGTGGACAATCGACCAGATCTAACATCGGCCTCGCTGTGCGCCGTGGTTTTCCAATCCGGTGCATGCGTACTGGACGATCCCACCTTTACCGAGTGGCAGGTGGATCTGGACTCGAACGGCACACCAGTGACAGCTTCCAAGACGGGTACTGCCCAGCGTGGTCCGAATGATCTGAAGATCGTTCAAATTACTGATCTTCACTTTGATCCGAACTATCGCACCGGATATAATGCAGAGTGTGGGGCACCGGCATGCTGCCGGGAGTCTCAAGGCATCCCGGAAGATCCTACGGCAGCTTCCGGCCATTGGGGTGACTATCGAAACTGCGATACACCGTGGAATGCGGTCGAAGATCTTATCGATCGCGTAGCGGAAGAACATCCCGATGCGGACTTTGTCTATCATACCGGTGACATCATCGATCACGGTATCTGGGAGACTTCGATCGGGTACAATGTGCGATCGATTAATCGTGTCATTGGCAAGCTGCGAGAAACGTTCCCCGAAACACCCGTCTACAACATTCTTGGCAATCACGAAGCACATCCGACGAATGTGTACGAACTTGGTGAAATAACACGTCCGGACTTCTCTACCAATTGGCTGTACCACTTGTCTGCCGATCTCTGGAGCCACTGGTTGCCACGCGCTGCCGAGCAGACAATCCGACTTGGCGGTTACTACACGGCTCTTGTGCATCCCGGATTCCGTATTATCGCACTCAACAACAACGACTGCTACACCTTCAACTGGTGGATCTTGTTCCAACCGGACGCCCTCAAGGGACAGCTCCAGTGGTTGCATGACGTTTTGCTACAGGCAGAACGAGCCGGCGAGAAGGTACACATCCTGGCCCATCTTCCCATCTCATCCGATTGCTTCAGCGTATGGCAGCGCGAGTATCGACGAATTTTGGAGCGCTTCCGTGATACGATCAGTGCTCAGTTCCACGGTCACACACACAAGGACGAGTTCAATGTGTTTTACGCTAGCGAAAATCCCGAATTTGCAGTCGGTGTGGCGTGGAACGGTGGTAGCGGTACGGCACACACAAACGTCAATCCGAACTACGTCGTGTACTACGTCAATCCGGAAACTTATGTGAGTCACTTTAGAAAGGATACTAGCAATTTGGAACTGTAATTCATTAAGCCTTTCTTTTCCCCCTTTGTCTTACAGGAAGTGACCGACTTTGAGTCATACGCCTACAATCTAACGTCCGCCAACTTGACGCCGGATGAACGTCCAGACTGGTTCCGTATGTACTCGTTCCAGGAAGAGTTCGGTTTATCCGATCTCAGCCCAGCCGGTGTGGATGAGTTAATTCAACGATTGGGAACACCAGCGGGACGCGACGAACTGCGCCGATACTGGGAGTACAAAGTTAAGCTAGCGGACGCATCCCTTGCCAACGACTGTACGGAGGATTGTCTACTCAATCATCTGTGTGAGATCGTCACCAATCAAGCGGATGATCTGCGAAAGTGTCAGGAACTGTCGGACACTTTCTTTGGCTGAGCGCTTTTTTGTGAAGTGACTACGTTTTATAAACGTAGTTAAAGCAAATACAAGTAATATACAAATTTGTTAAATGAAATGACAGTGTAAAAGGTACGCTTTACTTGCTGATTGACAGTTGTATTTATAATCGTTTCATAATTAGCCTTGTATGGAAACATTGGCCTTCATTGATGATCATTTCCTGAGGTCGTTTCACTTGACGTAATACCTTCGCTCACCGATATCACGTATCGCGTGGGCACGATTGATTCTTTTTAAAGGTGTCAACAATCAATATTCCAAACTGTACATGCAATCGATAAGGAACGCAACGTTGCTTTTTGACGGTCATGTTTTTAAGACAAATTTGATTGCATCAGTTCAATCACAATGATCGCGATATCGTTGAAAGATACGAAGTGAAGCTGATAAAATTGATAACGTATTAACAAAATGAGGAAGCAAAATTTACAATAGAAGAATGTATAAGAAGAATAATATAAGAATGTGTTATATTAATTTTAGTGTAAATGATTGTGAATACATTCAAATTACTCGGTCAGAAATAGTTACATGTGCAGAAATAGATATACCAGACAAGACAGGTAGGATTCGAGACTGTGAAGTGTGAGTGTATGACTCGAAAGTGTGAAGTATACATAAAACACATATAAAGTGTTACATAAACACATAATAGTAATAATACACATTAAAACAGTTTTCAAAACAATGTAAAATTTGTTACTCACCACGTGTGCTTCGCTCAAGTTGGTTGTTTTTAAATTGTGTGCTGTACGCAAGCTAGGACACAAGCAGACGTCACTTTGTATACAAAACACTACGTGTAATTCGTCGGAAAATAACACCACTCTCGAAGCAACCACTCGTACACACGGTAAGGGTAGTGATTAAGGAAATATTAAACTGTTATCACCACTTTTAGTTACCAATATCGTCGCGAAAATAAGCAAATCTTAGCACAACAGCACACTTAACAACATTTTGTTACACAGAAATCTGCGTAATTTGCCTCTTTCCTTCACGTCAAAAAACTCTACCGGTTTGGGTTAGAAAAGTTTACCCTTTTTCACTGTCTGCAGAGTAGCACGAAAACTTAATGAAAATGCTATTAACAACTACGTTAACCGGGAACGTACCACCCAAAGTTAGGATTTTTGCGACAGAAAAGCGACCGAACACGCTGCACCGGGGAGCACGAGTTAAAATGTAAACAAACCATTTGCACTGTGGGACGGCAAGCGAGCATCGCTATTGACACCACATGACAGCTCGAATTGAATCACCATTTTGATAGCAGTTGCGCTACTAACCACATCGACCTAGTGGCGCTAGAATCGTTTTTCTTTTGCTTTGCTTAAATTCATAATTCCGACAACTTGAAACAATCCAAGTATTTTAAACCATCGTTTTTATGTGCACAACCGCGTTCTTTTCTCAATTTCAAAACAAAAATTAAAACAACAAGCTGCTTAAGAGTTCTGTAACATTTTATTTCATTTTGCTTCATGGATTCGCACATTGCTTATAGTCTAGTTATTATAACAAGAGTATAGAGATAGTATTACCGATAAATTAAGAGATACTAAGGAGTTGTTCTTTACACTGTTCATGTTGCACCATGCTTGATCTCTATTTACTCGCTCGGGAAATGATGTCGAAAGTAAAAAACTCAAGTGACAAATTAGAATTTTGTCTCTTGTGTTTCATATTTAAACCGTAACAAATTTTCCACTCCAAATTGGCAATTAAAATCTATGGTCGAAGTAGAATAAACTTTTGTATGTTTGTAAAAATGTGTTTCATGCTATTGTTTGGTGACGTTTTCGTAACGGAGAACAAACATCATTACAAAAGAGGAGAGCCTAACCATGCACGTCTGAAGCACCGAAAAAGAGTGTAATTAAAGTAATGTAAACACTGGTTCGCGCACAAGTGTCTTAAACGGCTGATAAAAACCACTTTAACTCATTCGCCAAGGCCGAAATCAAACTACCATCTTTCTACATTGCCACTAAGCTCATTCCATGGTGCTTGCACAGAATTAATACCAAACGTTCAAGGGAGAGAGAGATATAACTTTATAAATTAAGATCGAAATGTAATCTCTATACACAACACATAAATCATACAAATACCATAGCGATGCAAATACGTTAGCATAATCGGAGTAATAGCAGTACTATATGAAGAGGCATTTTTGGCATATTATTTGTCCTTTATCGCTTGTATGCGTGCACCACACATCGTCGAAAATCGCCACGCCAAATTGAAAAAAAAAACACACTTGGCGATTAATGGTGCAATTTCCGTATCCTTAGTTGCACGTACATATGTATGTAAAGAGGTTTCGTACATAGTAACTACAGTCTAGCATATAATTGGTGTTTGCTGTTGTATACGCGCAGAAGAAAAACAAAGCCGTTTCTAACTTCTCGCTTACAAATATCTACCTATATAAACAGGGTTTTATATACCCATATATCAATGATCGTCTGCAGAGCAAAAAGCTTCTCTCGAGTGCTGTGTTGTGTAAAGAATGTTTAACTTTTTTGCATTCTGGTGCTCAATCTACCACTACCGGTCCTCGCTAAGTAACATTGTAAGGTGTGCTCTTTAATATATAAATGTTACACTTGTTTGCTCGCTGAAAGCGCGCACCTTGGCTTATATGTACATGTAATTTTTGGTCATTTATAAAAAAAAACGAATGTCAACGTTTCTCTTCCTCACTTCCTTCCTTTATAAGACGATCACGCTTTGGAAGACACGACATTTATACATGTGTGTGTGTGTTTGTGTGTTTTGCGTTAGTTTTTGTCCTGTTATCACACAGCGATCCATTACGATTGTCGATCGATCGTCTGGAAAAACCACTCGGTGAAACGACGTAACTGCTGCACAGCTGCCTGGCTTTCATCTTGCAGACGCCGGTTTTCTTCCGTTAACCGTCGGACGGCATGCTCGAGCGACCGGCGGCGACGTTGTTCGCGCAACACCCGATCTGAAAGCTGAGTGACCTGGCACTGAAGCTCTGGCAGACTCGAGCTGTTCTGCAGTGCCATCAGGGCCTGCTGCTGTGCGGCATTACTGCTCCCGGTAGATACGGGTGAGGCCGAACTTGGCGTGGAGGAGGACAGATCCGGTCCGCTTCCAATGCTACTCCCGGTTCCGCTGACACTGCTACAACCACCACCCGCGCCTCCGTTGACAATTGTTCCCACTTGACCGCCCCCGTTAATAGTGCCATTGTGACCGGTTTGCTGTTGCTGTTGTTGCTGAAGTTGATGCTGATTGTGGACTCCGTTCAACACCTGGCTGATGTCGTCGTAATACACATTGCTTCCTGGATGTTGCGATTTGGCCACAGACTCCGATAACTAAAAGCAAGCAAAAATAGGATTAGGTTACGTTCCTTGCTGGAAACGACTAGCAAGATAAGTTACTTACCTGTGTCATTGCTTTGGTTGCCGTATCCACCAGACTGCTCCAATCCATCTCCTTCATATCCGGCAAAGGAATTTTGCCTCCACCATTCTTCAGAATGCCTCCGTTAACGAACTGATGTTGCTGCTGCTGCTGCTTCCTGCTGGGGGACATCTTCAAGTGATCCTCATTCATGTGATGCTTTCCGAGCAGTTCACTAGCTGGACTGGAACTGTTCGAAGTGGTCGACGAAATGACCGTTGCTGGGCGGGCCGTTGTAAAGATCACCTCTTCCTCGCCACCATTGCTTGGACTGTTCGTACCACCACCATTGGCCAGCTTCAGCCCATTCCCATTAGCGGCCGAAAGCTGCTGATTTGAGCCACCCAGATTGACACCCTCCCGTGAGCGACTCTTCTGCGGAATCGGTTTTAACCCACCGGCCAAACTGGCAATGTTCCCGAGACTGTGGCTGTTATGATGCCCCTTCTGCATACGCTCCATGCCACCCGCATTAAAGTTGTCATCGTTTGCAATGTAGTCCGGGTTGATAAGCTTCATCAGATCTTCCTGCAGTGTGCTGCCGGTCGTGTAATTGACGCTATTCCGTTGCGGATGATGTTGGACGCCACCTTTCAATGCAGCTCCACTTCGTAGTTTTGCCGTTTCGCCGGTTCCATTGGGTCGTGGACTGTTATTGCGGCTGCTCGACGCGCTGCTCCCGGAGCAGGTTGTAGCACCACCACCACCGTTCGCTTTCTTGCCATTGATACCGTAGATGTTGGTCGTGGTTGCCGAACGTCTAAGCTGCGGTGAATTGTGTCGCGAAAGATCATCCTCCTCCGCCGTGTGATTACCACTAGCCGTCATCAGCAGATGATGGTTCGAAAGATTCTTCAGCGAACTGCTGTACAACGGTTCCGGATGGTTTTGCTGTTGCTGCTGCTGTTGAAGAACTCCCACGCCACCATCCGGACCTACGTTTGGTGAATCAGCAATGATGAGTCGTTTCAGCATCGCAATGTTGGCCGAATTATCCCGTCCTACCGATTGGCCCGACACTTGGCCCCCGTTACTGCTGCGCGATGGTGACGATATTTGGCCGCTGTCATTGTGCAACGAAAGTGGACGCGGACTGGATCCCGTGAGAGGCAACGAATTGCTCGACGCTGTTAACTTCGGATGATGGTAGTTAACGCTCGGATCGGAAACAACGGATGGTGGACCCGCCATTATGGAGGATGCTTCTTGCGGCGGATCAAGCACATCGTACCAACGCTCATCGTTCGACGAGTGACCACTTGAGGACGACGTAAGTGTGCCCATATCAGCCCCGTTGGGCTGCGTGACTGCTGGTATCTGCTGACCGTTCGCACCGACAGCCGCGGTAAACGATCGGCTACTGCTTCCCGTACCATAGCCTGAGCTGTTGCTTGACCGCGGTGGAGAAAAGTTACGCTCATATCGTCGTCGGTGACTGGCGGATGATTGGAGCTGTCCACTAGGAAGCACCTTCTTGCTGCTGCTACTGTTTCCTCCACCGCTTTGGCCGCTGATTCCATTTTTACCGCTGCCACCACCGTCCAGCACCATATTGTCGTACTCGTTTTCGTAATTGATGGAATTGAAGCGACAATTCTGGAGGGTACAGCCGCGCCTCGGTGTAAAATCAGCAAACGATTCGATTACCGTGACCGTGACCTGAGCGGATGTCTTCAGCAGATCGACCATCTGATCGTGCGACAGCGTCGCAACAGCAACCTTGCATATCTCCACCAAACGATATCCCTGTCGTAGCCCGGCAGCCCACGCTTGACCCGAGATCTCCACCTGCGTCACAACACCATCCGGTTGCACGTGGAAACCAAGCTGTCCCATCGGGTTCCGGCGCAGACTAAGCTCAAGCGCACCGCACCCATTCGTTACGGCACGTAACCGCTCGATCACCTCCAGCTGCTCGTCTCGGTCACCGGTGTCGCGCATGTTAAGCGTCACGCACTCACCCTGATGGTAGTACACCCGCAGCGCATTCTGGCTCGTCGACCAGCCGAGAATTGCCCGACACGGCGTCACAAAGATGATTTGGCGCGTACACTCCTCAATCAGCACGAACGTTTCTGCCGAGATGCCCAGGAAACAATCGACGTGTGTCGATTGGCCACTGTCATGCAACACCACCTGCCAGCAGAATGCGCCCCGCTGTGACAGATCGCCCGAGAAGCGTGGTTTCGTCGGACGCTCACGTTTTTTGCTGGGGAAGATCGAAAACCGCTGTCCTGTTTCAACCACCGTCGCTGTGCTGTAGTTGGTGGCCAAATCCTTTAGGTACTCTTGACGCGTCCGGATCGCCATCATCGCAAACTTCACTGATCGGTGTGCCGCATTCTCTGCGTTGATTACCTTCGACAGCAGAAAGTCGGCAAACTGTTTTCCACGAGGATAGTGCGAACCGGCCCGAACCGGAGGACCAAACACGGGCACATCCTTCGACCGTGATACTGCCACACGGTACTGGGTGTGATCACTGCACGGGTTTACCGCGCGCACAATCACAAACACATGCTGGAACTGGCTGCGAATGTTTTTCGGTGTGAAAGGAAGTGCACCCGGTTCCTGGAACACAATCGTCACAATGTCATTGCCGATGTGACGCTTGCGCAGCAACTGTTGCCGATTATTCGGCGTAAACGGCAGCATCGTTGATACGTGAAACATAATCTCACAATCCTGCTGCGTCGCGTACAGCGAGTGCGTTCCGGTGGAGTCGGTTTTATTATCCAGGCCCGCCTTATAGTGCTCAAAACCCTTCAACCGGACACGCCGTCCGATGGTGTCGAGGAACTCGTTAAACGCCGGACCAGCCTCCTCGTTGTTGTACATATCCTCCTCGGACGATTGTCCAGCCCGACAATACAGAATGCCCACCTTGTACTTGTTCGTGAGCCCCTGCTCGTCCAGCTTTAGCAACTGTTGCTCGCACTGGGGCGTGTTGACTGCCAGCCGAAGACAACCAATTTGTACTTCCGGCGCAACGTACTCCAGAATCTCTTTGGTATTGGCGTGCTTACCGGCACCGCGCGCATTCGGGATCGAGTCCTCGATAACCGAACCGCGCAACGTTAACAGCTCCGAGGTGCGCACAATCAAACGATACAGGTACTGCTCGGCCGGGTGTGTTGTCGTCGGTGCCACGTCCGAGCCGTGTAATGCGAGCGTCTGCACCGGCGTGGGGTTGATCTTTTCACGCTTGATCGAGATCGCAACCGGTCCGAGATGTTCATCCATACCGAACCAGTTCTGGTGCTCCTGGCCCAGGAAGTGCTGCCGGTAATAAAGCGCCCCGTTGTCAATTTGTTCGATTGGCCGGGGTCCTTTTTGGTACGGGCAAGTGTATCCCTTCCACAGGGTATCGTTGGCGCCACACTCCAGCACGGACACACCGTATGCAAGAGCTGGTCGGTGGATAGGTCGCCGTTGCTGCCCGTTTGCTGCCCCACCGGCGCCAGACGTTGTTGTCGTGGATGATGCCATTCGTGTAAGGCTAACCTCACGCTCCTCTTCACCGCCGATCTCATTCCGGAAGAAGGGACAGTTCTCCAGCAATTCGTTCTGTTGGCCATCGCCATAGTCCTCGTCTACACTATCCCCATCCGGGGTAGAGGATCGCGTGCCGTACGTAGCTGCTGCCGATGCACCCGTTGTCGTATTGCGCCGGCGTTCCAGTAAAAATCCTCGCAACTTGGCCGCATACCCCAGATTGGCCGTAAGAGAACGACAATCGTAATGCGCAAAAGCTCGTCTTCGCTGTCGCTCTTCAATGTCCGCCGAGGAAACAGTTGTTGTCGTTGAACTCGTACTCACGTTCAACGCAACACACAACTGGCTGTCGTCCAGAGAGGCTGTCGTGGTGGTGGATCCTCCATTNTACGTAGCTGCTGCCGATGCACCCGTTGTCGTATTGCGCCGGCGTTCCAGTAAAAATCCTCGCAACTTGGCCGCATACCCCAGATTGGCCGTAAGAGAACGACAATCGTAATGCGCAAAAGCTCGTCTTCGCTGTCGCTCTTCAATGTCCGCCGAGGAAACAGTTGTTGTCGTTGAACTCGTACTCACGTTCAACGCAACACACAACTGGCTGTCGTCCAGAGAGGCTGTCGTGGTGGTGGATCCTCCATTTGCCACCTGTCTGGATTGTTTCCCGTTCGCAGATCCATTGCTTCCAGCTGCACCAGCTCCGGTACTAGAACCCCAAAGTCGGTGAAATTTGTTCCTTAGCTTTGGACTTGCGTTTCCTCCTCGATCGACCACATCATCCCCGGTAAGGGCGATAGAATTGGCGGCAGCAGCAGCAGCAACAGCAGCACCTCTATTACCGCTTCCATGTGCATGTCTTGAGTGATACACCAATGAGGACCCATCCAGCCCGAACGGTTGATACTCTTGTAGCATCGTGAGGAAGTTTTCACCCGCACTCGCTGCACCGACCTGGCCCTGATGGTGGTGGTGATGGTGTGGATGTCTGTCGGATGAGATCACATCGATTGAACCGTGGCTACCGTACTCGCGCCTTAGATTCGTTCCCCCGCCAGGATGCAGATGATCCGGTATACCACCGGCACCGTGATCGTGAATCAGCTCCAGACTCGAATTGCTTCGATAGAGATGATCCGTGTGACCGTGAGGTGATAGCTTTGTACCGATTACACCATTACCGTTACCCACTGTCGCCATCTGCCGCTGGACGTACGAGTAACGTTCGTGGAGAGAATTTCGAGCCAAACCCGCATCAACGCGCGCTCGCCGGACATTGTTTTTGTAGTACTCCATAGCATGCATCACCCGTTGGCGCGCCGTAGGAAGATCCTGTGGTGCGCTACCGGCCGGTGTTAGATGATGTGGTGGTGGTGGTGGTGGTCCACCCATTCCGACACCCGGTGGTGGAGGCGGAGGTCCATGTGGATGATGCATACCCGACGGAGGCAACTGATGGGGTGCTCCACCAACAAGACGCTGTTGTGGATGAGACTGCTGCTGTTGTTGTTGCTGCTGCTGCTGCTGCTGCTGCTGTTGTTGTTGTTGCTGCTGATGATGTTGACCCATCATGGCGATACCGGCACCGGCGACAACCGGTGTTGGCATCATGTGTGGTAAACCAGCTACAGCTGGCCCGCCGTTGATGTGAGGTGGTGGTCCTCCAACCTCCGCCAGATTTATCATCCCATTGCTAGAGTCCTGAAAATGATTTAAAAGAACAGAGAAACGATATTAGGAAAATGCTCTAATCTTAGAACCTATTGTCAGGATCATTCTCCTGTGTACGCCATAATCATCCTATAAGCGATCACCACAATATACACTCCATTCACAATGCTCGTAGGAACCCAAACACCCCGGTCAAATAGAAAGCTTTAAGCGGGAATGATCAATCAACGCCATGAATCCCTAGCAAGAGTAAATGAACGTTTGAACGGTTGCCCTAATTATTGGCAATTGTTTTTGCCTTTCACGGCGCTGTATTGCTTGTTTGCAGCATCTTCACTCAATATGAAAAGCATTTCCAAGCGAGAAATATTTCCCAAAAAAAACAGTGCGGAAGGAGGATGTAGAAGTGTGACCCGTATACACTTTGAAACGTTATTAATGCTGCTGTGGGCACATCTTAATCGCACACCAAAAAGCTTAACCTCAAATTAAAACACTCTCAAAAACGTGAGCACATCACGTTCACTTGCACGTTTCAAAAGTATCAACAAACCTGACTAACAGCAGCTACGGTAGTGGATGAACACAGAGAAAAAAAATGCTTGTGCTCATTACGAAATGAGCTTCATCACCATTGACGGATGGTTTCAAGGTTTAATTTCCGGAGGCTGGAGAGATCACCCTATGTGTCATTCGATAGAGCGTGACCCGGAAGTTAACCGTGGAACAAATCGTACTTAAACAGGTTTGCTTCATGGCTTCATGGAAGAGAATTTGCGACGTTATCTATTACAATACATGCTCGAATGAGAGTTTTTTTTATCTACGTTTGATAAGCATTTTTTTGTACAAGAAAGTTAAACGCAGTGCGTAACGGAGTTTTTACGGATTAATTAACGAAATGAATGCGCCGAGTTGATAGATTGAAAGTGTGGGACATATTTTTGGGTGGTAATGGGTTTATTTTTATGTTTTGTTCATATCAAAACATAAAATAGCCGCAGCGGATGTGATAAGAAAGTAGACATTTAAACAATATAAAAAGACACATGCACACCCAACATTTCACCCTTGTGAACACTCTTAGTCCCGAATTTTCCCGTCAAACTAGGCTACGGACACAGTCGCTTCGATCGCAGCACAATGATGCGTTCGCTGCGTCTGCAATCTAATCTAATTTTATAGCGCATTAACACTTCATTTCAGACGTCCCATTCATCGCTAATGAAGCGCTGAGCATCGTCGGCAACCGCGGTGCTAGAATTCGAACGAGCATCAATCATGAAGCAGGATGATGATTATAAAGGTTCTACTTCCAATTTCTTAAACCCAATGAATTCTGCTTCGTCTCCGCTGGTCATGTTTACTTGTTCGGTTCTCGAAAACAGCGAAAAGGAAATAAGAACGCACTACCAGGTCTCAAAAAATATAGAAAAAAAACAATGCTGCAATTGGACCCAATCATGTCTATGTGTGATGGACCTGGTCTTTTTCTTCTGCTTTGGCCTAATGCTACTCATCTGTCTATTCTTATGTGCACGAGTTAAGGTGCCCAGGGCAGGGCGACTATAAGAGACGAGAATAGCCCTCAGTCAGTGTGTGTATGTGTGTGTGTGTTGAAGATTTGTGGTGATCCTTCCATTCTTTTCTCTGCAACAGCTGCATCACGTGCGCCATCATCATGATGATGTGTCTGCTTGCATTTTAGAAGGAAGTGCATGGAGAAATAGAAACTTGCAAGGGTAGATGAACTACACCCAAACACACCCGCCGATTGATCAATCGATTCGATGCGATGTCTGGGATTCTTTTCAGTCGCTTTCCCTTTGAGCGGTTGGACATCGGTTTAAATCTAACCGAACTGGCAATGATGAACGGCCAGGATGGAGTTCTTCTTACTTCCGAAGCACCACAAAGTGTTTCAAGGTGTTTCTTTCCGATGCTGTGCAATTACTATTGACTTTACCAATTAAACTGTCGATCGATGGTGGAAGAATAGGGTTAATTCATTTGTGCAAGACTTTGAACACTTGGGAACATTTCCAAATTAGTTTGTAGCCTTCGATTTTCCATTCCGATTGGAGAGTATTGTTCTTCCAATCGAGAAGTTATTCGTTACCGGTTCTCGTGTCAATCAAGAACCGTCACAAATGGACGTCCGGAAAAGGTGGCTAGGAACCAGGGTTGCTGTTAGCTCTGCGCTGTACAGCAACAAACGTGCGTAACGGGTTTTTATAATACACAATCCACCAAAGTGTACATGGTGTACACCCCGATCCCGTTGATTTTTGTCGTCTGTCTAGAAGAGCTCGCCGGTGTACAGTACACACAAAGACCTTAAACTTGGTACAGGGCTATATAAACGGGTCAGCAAACAAACCGGCCCAAGAGAAAACCAGCTTACCAGAGATAGTCAACCGAACACCAGTGTCGGGAGTAGAGAAGACGAAAGTAGGAAAACGTGTTTAACTCGCGTGTAAATACACCGAGACTGTACGCGCCAAAAAGCGTCTTTCATATATCCGACAAGTCTATGGGTTAGTTCGCTGGTGCCATGCACTCTTAGGAAGATCATGGTGAGATCCGTAGACGGTCCCTATACATCAACCGGTCTGTTCAACCCGTCCGTTTGTTGCTGCATCTCAACTTGCATTACAATTGCATCCGAGACTAATACTACCACGAAAGCTTCCGCCATTGCATCTCTTATTATGGTGCTCTTTCGACGCATGAACGTAGAAGAAAAAAAAACGTAAACAAACGATTTTCTTCCTCGAACACGGCACCGGTGACTGTGATGCCCGGCGGACAAATACTAGAGCTGGTGGTGACACAAAGCCTCAAACTGACGCTCTGGTAACCACTAGTGTAATATGTCGTTCTCCACCACCGCCATTGGGGTTATTGTATCACCAACTCCACATCATACGCACTATGCGCGACGAATTGCTTCCTTCTTCTTGTGAATTTGCACAACGCACACTGTTTGCCACTTCTTTAGGGCTCGGAACACTGCCGGCAGTAGAGCAGCCTTCCTAGATGCTTCATGCCCATCAACGACACGATATGTTGTTGTTTGCAATACACGGGGCCGTGTAGTTCGTCTCTCTTACGCCATACACACTTCTTTTGGTGCTGTGAAGAAGCAACATGTTTCATATTGCGTATGTGCGTACAACTCCTTCCTTCTGCCCCCAGCACAGCATCGAAAACAATTACGGGCCGTTTATGGCATCATCACATCGCGCTGTTGGATGCACCACGACACGATGGCCATGTTGGTACGGTGTCGACCATTGTGATGGGGACCCATGCATGTGGTTTACCCTGAAACCATATGACTGATGATGGAAAACCATTCGGCTCTCAAAGCTGCCCTCCCCTTATCATACCAACGTACTTAATCGGCATGATTTAATCATCGGAATGAATTGCGATCATTACGACCCGGTGTAACTGTGTAACCATTCGTACGTCGACCGATATCTTCCTGAAGCTTCGGTATCCATTTTTGAAAAAGGAAACATCGCGGATTGACCATATTTGACTGTTTCAATGATTAATTAAATGTATCAAGCTTCTCGGTACCCTAACCGTTTGGTACTTTTGTCTTGCAAACACAGGAAACTAATCCATCCCGAACAAATGTAGGAAGTGTGCCGTCAACTAATATGTATACATACAACAACAAAAAGAAAAGAAGCGAGACAGTGATATTTAACGATATCAACGTCCGTAAACATCAGCAAAAATTTACGTGAACTACCCGGATATCCTCGGAGATATTCATGACCCTAAACAAGATCATTTCAATAAGTGACACTAACAGCTAAAAAACAGGCAACATGGGACGATTTGTTCCACAATTGCCACTATTGTGTAACAGAGCAAAGAGTTCTGCTACGGAAATGGTACTGCTGCTTACGTTTACATCATGTAGACTTCCTCCACCATCTTCAGTGTGTGGTCCAAGCGAATAGACGGATCAGTTACGTTCGGTCCGTTCGCTTCTATGATGTCTCTCGCTCCAACCACCGACGTCTCGTGATACGGGTGGTCTCTAGTGCATAATAGGGAATAATTTGTGATATGATAATATTATTACCCTCTTTGGGAACCCACCTCCAACGGTGGATAGACGACGTCCAACGACAAAGATCCGACTGCGCAGTGACTATCCAAAACTTCACGACAGATAATCGCGGATGCTGGTGGTAAAAGAACAACACAGTGTAATGCATATCATGAAGTAACGAATCACACATCCCTCAGTGGATGCAGTAAATAAATAAATAAAGTCACACGGGCTCCCCAACGTACATCTTTACCTCCTGTGGTGTGTGAGCGTTGTCTGATCCCTCATTCTGATAGATGGTTCACGGTGTATCGGAACTGTATCAGGGCTGCACAACGCGAGAACGGATGAGAATAGAACACAAGTGGCCTGTGTTCCGTGATCATACCGCCCCCCGAAGGGTGGAGTTAGAGGAGCTGTGTGTTTGTGGAATGAAACCTGCTGCAGTGCATCGTGCTAGTGCGGCAGTATCAGTTACCAGAACCCAAAGCAAGTCAAACACGCATCACGGCTCACTGCTCCCGAGATGTTCTAGATAGTGATGCAATCGAGGGAGCGCACATGGCGCACTTGTGCACTTCATAAATATGCAACCACTCACTTTAGCCCCGCAAACAACATATGCCCTTTCTGTTTGTCTCTCCTTTAACAAAAAAAAAGCAGAATTGCAACAGATACGCGACTACTGTGTGCATCACAATTTTATGACTTCGTTCTGGTGCAGCAGAGGAAAACAGGTATAAATTACCGTAACACCACATACACACAGCGAATGTACTATCCACATAACCTATTCCCCTTTTTTAGCTAGAACCACCACAAGCACAAACCATATCGGGGTGGAATTGAATAATCTCATTATGGTAGCGTCACGGTTTGGTTTGCCTTCAAATAAAATTAAAAATAGTCACCCGTCAACCTACGATACTAACGGGCGTCGCGTGAGGTGTGAGAACTTCGTCAGTTCTCCACCGTTAGCCTCGGTGTAGAATTTAGCCAAAAGATGCAAGTTAATCCCGCTCGTTTCTAGCTTGTAAGTTATCCCTGTGGCCTAGTTCCCAGTTTTGCAGTTCCCAGGTATTTCAGCTGATCAACAGGCACAACGCCGTGCACGATTGCGTCGGTGGGTATTTATACCATGTCCAGTGGTCACCCCCACGTTTAGAAGCGGTACCTTAAAGGCGGCCATCTTTGTATTCTATTTGCCGTCTCTGTGTCGGTGTGTTGGCGTTGTTTCAAGGAAGGAACTGAACCGTTGACATGGTCAACGCACATTTTAATGACCGTTTGTATCGATGGCTAACATATATGACACCTTTTTTTTGTCCTTCCAAGTACACAATGTCAATAATTAAAGTGCCGACAATTCTACAAAAAAAACAATCCTGATCCCCTTTGTGATATTTTGCAGAAATATATCCGACCGACAAGATCATCACTGAAGAGCGATGTGAGCGATATGAGTATGCGGTCCAACCAGTTCATCTACAAACGGAACCCACTTTCTAAGGTGGGTCTCCTTAATCCACTGTCCACTGTTCCAGAATTTCTTCATTTACAGAGCGATGTTTAGCGATTCATCGAGTCTGGCGCCGACCGTTTTTTGCGTGTTGATTTGCGAAAAATACGAACAAAGAGTAAAGCGAGGACAACGACCTTTCTAACCGTCTCTGAACCGTCTTATGTAGGCGTCGCCGTCAGTAGCCAGCCGCCCATTAACATCTCTCCACACTGGTGATCGCGAAACGCCGAGTCTTATTAATTCGCTCTGACCCCATCATGTGGGACATACTGCCTGCGAACGAAAATATGCCGTGTGTGTGTGTAGGTAAGATCAGCTTCCATATTACTTTCATTAGACACATTACTTTACACTACTGTACACACTTGCAGTAGCGAATGAGAATGACGTCGTGTTTACACATTCAAGCTGACTTTTCCATTAGCTAGACTGGTGGTCCACACATAAACAACCACACACAGCTCTTCATTGTAGCAATTTAAATATTAAACTTTACGGAGCAAATTACTCCGACAACCGGAATCGTACATCATTATTTGTGATCAATTTGTCCCTTCTTTTTACGCCATCTAGGCATACACGCAGCACAAAACGATGCGGAAGACTTATGACCTAGAGCATATTAAGGCTGAGTTTGATGCCGTAGCTGACACGATCGGAATCAGGTATCGTACCTCGAACGATCGAAAAAATGTCAATAGAGGTTTATGTGGGGAATAGCAAAAGCCGCCTCAATAGTGTACATTCTTTGCATTCTTCTCACCATTGATTATCCGGCATTCGTTCCAAGCATCGAGACTAGCCATCGACGTGAGCCATTTGGTTCGAACATTAATTAACATTGGCGACAGTAACTCTCGGATAACTCTCGGTAACGGTATTGGTACCACAAGCTTCCCTAAACGTACTTTGTTTGCAGTGGTTTGAACCATCACTCATTCCCTCCTTCTCTCGCCGCATTCCCGCGGACTGTCTAAGCCTGACTAAGACAATTAGAAAAGAGTGTGTTGCAAAATGGAATGTGTGCTACTACTGCTCGGAAACATTACGGTACTGACCGGAACAGAATGAGAATCGGTTTCGAAATCGGATATCATGCACAGGTCAAGCACTGCCGTTCGACCGTTACCGTACCAGAAGCTTACGCAACACTCAAAAAGGACTATCAAAGCAGGCGCGCCACCAAACCCATAAGAAGCGAGGGCAATAAAATAGAGAAACGGTCTCTCTTGAACACACACCCAACTCTCGGCTCATATCACCGTTGTTCGGCCCGTGCTTCCCGGTTGTCACTGTCCGCGGGAGAGCGCTTTTTTCGCCATGAAAGTGTTGGAATTCTTCACCTGTCGTTGGATTCTCGACTTTGGAGGAAAACGTAGAAGTTATTGGCGTACAGATTTTGCCACCTCCATCGTCTCGAGTGTCGTAACGTTTGCCAAGCCCGGCGATCAAAAGCATGAAAAAACAGCGACGTCGTGGTTCAGGGCACAATTTTGCAGCGTTGCATGTCATGTTGTTCGCTGGATTTGCGCTACGACTCTGTCATTTAATTTACTGCTCTCAACTGCCTGCCTACCGAGCAAGCAAGCCCGGAACTGCCAGACGACTCGTTCCTGTGCTCGTCTCACACAGTAGCTGTCCGGCATCCGAACAAGCGTTCCGCAACAGGAATGCAGTTTAATATTTTGAAACACTGTTCCACCATGCGAAAGCGAGTTTCCTAGAACGCATTCCTCCTGAAACACTGAAGCACCCAGCGGTGAAACAGTTGATAATCTCCGGCAGTCACGTCCCAAAAGGGTTTCTCCTCCCTCGTAATCCATCTCGTATGCAAATATCAGACTCGGTTTCAATCAGTTCTGGATGTCAAGAAGTTGAGAGCGAGAATGGAAAGAAGACAGTCTGGGCCTGCCACCAAGTTACCAAGCTACGCAAGATCGCGAGACCGCGTGACGAAAGCGTTTGAATAATTCATCCAAGTGTCGACATAATGAGTCGATTGTTTTGGAAGAGAAAAAAAAAACGAAAAAGAAATATTCTTCAAGTGATCTCTGCTGGCCACGCATACGAAGAATGCCCTCGACCAGTGTGTGTTTATTTTTTGCTCCATAGTTTCCACATGAAATAAAGACAGAACTTAGTCCCATCCATGCCCGAGCCAAGAGATAGAAGTAAGAAGAATGGATTCCGATTGTTGCGTTTTAAAATGTTTGAGGAGAGTTGGTGTGTCGGGCCGTGGTTCAATTTTAACCGAAAGCAATTATTCACCGTGCGGAATGCTTTCCATTTGCGGCAGTTCTAAGTTTGACGATCGACGATCGTGATCGTATCGACACCTTATGGCAATGTTAAACAACCCACTTTTTTGCTTTTACACGTTTTCCACAATTGATGAATGCTTCATTTTCTGATTCTTTCACCAATTCGACCGCAACACAACGCACCCACACGCACCGCATTTGAGTGATTGAATTATGACTCATTTTATGGTTATGGTGTTTGCTAGATAGATGAGTTATGATGGGATGCATATAGAATGTGGTAGAACGATAGAATTTTATTGCGGTAACTCTCGGAGGAAACAAAGAGAAGTGACTACACTGAAACAAAGATGTCTAAACAATTTGCATGTGTTAATCTGGTTGAACGTGTCGTTGCATCGGTTCGCTTTCAAAATGTCCTATCCTACACACTGATGTGCGCGCATAATCATTCAAACCCGAATGAATATTGGCCAAAAGGCGCAAGCGGAAGCAAACACCAAGCGCACCAAAAGGGAGGCTTGATCAGCAAATCGAAACGTACGTGATACGAAGACATGCATGTGCACACTAGTGATCGTGACTTTAACGCTCAGACCTTGATGTACTCAGATGACGCGTGCTGGGTGTTGATTTTTGCTGACTTGTGGTGCTTTATGCTGAAAATGATACTCTTTCCCAGCTGCTTGATAGGCTGAAGCAACAAACCATCACATGGGAACGTTTCTCTCTCAATTCGACATGCATATGCGTCGCTGTTGTATAACACGCGAAAGTGTCCATCACTTTTCCGGCAAGATATAGAATTTCTGGATCTTCACGATGACGACGACGATCGGAGTTCCGCAAGCGCAATTGATGTCAATTGCAGTCAATTGGTGGAAGATTTCTTCGCTATCGAACTAAATTGAGATATTCAATTTACACACCACCATCCATAGCCGGATTCTAGTTAAAATTCTCCCGAACTTAATCAAATTGTCAAGCAGTCGGAGTCGTGACGTTTAGGGGAAACGTATTTGCACAGTACATTGTGTAAGACGTATCAGCACTCTGAACATATCGTTTTTGACTCAATGCATTCTATTCCCAATATAATCGATTTCCCATTAGACGGACCATCTCTCCATTCAAATCTCAGTAGGCGTGGACCAACTCATCAAGTCCCGACTGTCCTGAAAGATTCCCCAATCGGTCAGATCACCGATTCGGCGGCTTTAGTGTGAGAAGTGGAAGCAATAACAGGGCGATAATTTACATCGCACAGCTCACACGACACAAGAAGACCAACACAAAACGGGCAAGAAAATAAAACCCTGACCTGGACTAAACAGCAGCAGCCGTCCAGCCAAGAATGCCGCCCGGAAACGCGTCGCAAACCACGACCTGCACACACAAACACAGGGGGTCATTACCGGGTCGCGTGGGTCGGTGCATTTTGCTTTATTTTATACCACTGCCCAACCTTTATTTTTGTATCAGATCGATTTCTTTGTTGGTAAGAAGAAACAGAAAAAAATCTAACACACTCGAAGAAAAAGGCATACGTGCGTGGTCAGTAGAGGATGCGATCATAATTTACGATCGTCTCACGCTCTCGATGAAGGAATAGGAGGTCTTGATCCCTGGCAAGCGTCCTGGGATGGAAGGAGGCAAACAAAATGGGAATTTTAGCTTCCTCGCCGGACGGTCGTCTTTGTTGAATGAGAAAAAAACTGGATCAAGCTAGTCTTTGTCTTTCTTACCAACTACAGTTTCGTAACCCACTGTCGGGATTTGTTTTATCCTTGGTCTATGTCCTGCTTGAACATTAAAAATGTGTAGAAACAAAATTAAAGAGAACCTTTTGAAAAAGGAACATTCTATCTCTACGCACACCATTCCAACGCAAGAAGATATTGGATCACAATAATTTAATTTCATTATTTTTAAATTTTAACCAATAGCATAAAGGAAAAAAGGTTCCTCACATTCTATCGCAACAAGACGATAACATAGCGACGTAAAGAATAGCCGACAGCATACATTTCGTGTCGGAAACTTGAAGAGGTTATTAAATTAGTTTTATCAAAACTTATACGACTTTAATGGCGGCGGATACGCCCACGGTGCTACGATGGGAACCTGTTTCTTTCCCAGTACGGTGACACTGGAAGAAACGCACATGAGTATGAGAGAAACTCGAGTACGAGAAATCTTCTAATGATGTTCAGCTTATGAATGGACCCCGTTGACAGACGGGCAAATATGAATTCCTACCCAAAAAGAAAAACACATACGACAAGCAACCAAGCTTAGTCCCGTGTTTACTCAAGTGTCAGGTCGTCCAAGATCAAGAAACTGTTCCCGAAGCCGTACTCGCAAGACGTCGTGTATGCCCAAGATGACTTCACAGAATCACTACAAGATCGCGTGGAAAAGCACGTCGATGAGAAAGTAACAACTAGGCGTCTGTCATTGTCCGAGAGTACTATTAGAACATACCCGAGGCTACCATTTTTCCAAGGTACACCAATGTCAGGCTAGGTGCATAAGCCAAAATCCGGCTACAGCGTACGATCATCCCAGTATAATTTGATTATTAATACGTTTCTATTCCTTTCACTCAGACAAAATCCCATGCCTCATCATCTTTCCGTGGGTTATTTAGTGGAGCGAAAGAATATGCGCAAACATTCCGCGCCTAAATTTGCTTCGCTAATGATCGTGCACTTCCTTTTCTGCGCTCGGTCTAGAATCCATAATTTTGGAGCTCTAACAACTCGCGTTCCTGAACCCATTCGTAACGCCAATGGGAACAATACTGACAGTGCTGTTTCAAAAATAGTGCATGCCTAATGTTTACGATACACAAACGAATAGGATTTGTATACCGAATTCATTCAATGTCCGGAAAATATTCCCAGAGCTCCGTACAATTTTACGTGAACACCGGAGCGCACATAATTTGATCTGTTTGCTCTTTTATCTGTGTTTTTTTTGTGTGCGTAAATTTACTCTTCCCCTCAAACGATTGTTAATTTTGTTTGTTTATCTGGCTTTGCTCTAGGGAGCCTCTTCGAAATTCGCCATGGCACGAACCATGCTGCCCATTAGCCAATTTCAACTGTAAAGCTCTCGGAAGAGAATGGTACCTGAAGAGAAGATACAAATTCTTGAAAAATCTACATTTCCGATGACCGCTCAACAAAACACAGCCGTACGCCACTCTATGGCGTCTGCAAGACGCGTTTATAAACCGGACAGACACAGAGGGGCAAATAAAAAAAAATAATCGCATTCGTCACGGGCGCGATACCTTAAGAAGAACACCGGTAAGACCACAAAACAAACCAGCGGAAAGAATCAATTTCCCTTTCGTATCATCTCAAGAGGCACACAGTAGGTGTGCGCGTTCTTCCACAATGTACCCGATGTTGTGCGGGTTATACGAGTAGCGACTTCAAGCTACTACTGCTGTTCTGTTCCATCTCTGTAACGAACTAGTAGCTTCCTCCCATCTTTGCCCGATAATTTCGCTTTATTATGCGTTCTGTGTATGTGTGTGTGTGCTTCTTATTTTCCAATTCTATTTCTTCAACTTCTCCAGGAAATCGATGCCTAATTAACTCATTCTGTTCGGGTTCGATTCACCGATTTCATCCAACCAAGCACCGCTGGACCGGAAAGATTAAATTATCCGATATCCCCACCCGGGTGGGAATCCGAACAACTGTACGCCTGCAACCTTCCAGACAGCTTTACACATCCTGTACGGCAGAAAGAGACTCATTGATTCATAAGTGATCGATTGTGTGAAGCACAATCGCAAATCAAATCTGACTTCTGTTTACGGTCTAAATTACAAAACAAGTGCGATCTATGCTAAACAATGACATGAAACATCGAGCAGAATATGGTAGATAATATCTATTCCCACTTGTAAATGTTACTATATAAACATGGTTATTAGGAGTCACGTGCCAGCCAGTACTTAATCGTCTTACTATGAGTCATCTGGAGGCCGATGATCACGAACGATGTCATATCTGGGAATTTATGGTGTGACATAATATCATAGCAATACGGAACAGAAGCTCTCAATTAACTTCACCATACAATGACGTAGAACAGAGACCTCAATAAATGTTTCGAGACCAGGGAAACTTTTCAATGTCTTACCAATTTGTAATTATCGGAAGTCAGGCTTTGCTGAAGTGATCATTAGTTTATTAGTTTTGGAAATAATTGCTCCCCAGTTTACCTCTGTTCGCGGGTCTCATGCGTATTGACTGGATGATGATTTGTACCTTCACAAACCTATCCAAAAAAGGAGCCAATTAGTGATGGTGCAGGTGTACCCCCCATTCATGGATATCCCGCCGTATTGATTGCCCCTTTCTCGCAGTGGATAACTTGTCATTGATTTTAATTGTCTTACTGCACAAAAACGAAGGGCAACACTATTTTC
Source organism: Anopheles rivulorum (assembly GCA_018908115.1). Classification (NCBI taxonomy): domain Eukaryota; kingdom Metazoa; phylum Arthropoda; class Insecta; order Diptera; family Culicidae; genus Anopheles; species Anopheles rivulorum. The sequence continues at coordinate 2,523,407 of STHB01000003.1, read as the reverse complement.
TTCATAGCGTGTTCAATTTCGCTAAATGATTGTTACCGTTAGGAGAACGGAGAATCCACACAATGCTCATCGACATGGGCGCACAATTTATACGAAAATTTCTCCCACAAACGCTCAAGTTCAATCACGACTTGACCGTCTCCTCATCATGAATTCGGTCATGCCAAGAGCTCCGGCAGTAAATATTCCATAACATCCACTAGTTTTGTTGTTTCCTTTTTACATGCCTCACATCAACATTCCTATTACTGATCTTCGATTGGTTATAATGCATCACTGCAAAGAGTGTTTAAAGCAATTTCCTGCATTCCTCCGGATCCGGCCAGATTTAAACGAATCCATACCGGAAGATCAGTTGCAGAAAGAAAACAGAGCAAATGGAACCTTCAAAACTTGCAAACCAGGCGGTGTGATTTTAAGTGAAGTTTGTTTGTTTCTCTTCTGCTTTGGACACTTTTTCTTCCCAACCGAGGGAGGATTGACTCGACAACGACTTAAAGTTCCGAAAGAGTACTCACGATTCCCAATCAAATGGTTGCAATCCTGGGCTCTCCCTTCTTATAATTCCATCCCCAACGGGGAAACCGCAGTTTGACGCTTCGGGGTGCTATGGTTTCGTGACGGCATGACTAAAGCATCAAGACATGGCCGAGATCCAACGACCACGGGGGAATATAACATACTTAAGTGAGCCAATTTCGCAACCACCACAAATGGGCTTTAAATAAAATGTTTAAACGGTACTAAATTCTACTTTTTCCTTTTTGCTGTAGGTGCTTCAACTTCAAATGCAGCTTCAACGTCAGTCCATTCCGTGACACTCGCGATGGATAGATCGGGCACAAAAGCGAACGCGAAAAAAAATGAGCACGACTCTCGGAGTTCGAAAGAAAAGCTTGCGGAAAAGATAATATGCTAAGTAAAACGATATGTACAACGGACGGCTAAATATGGCAATTCAGAATATTATGCTCATTGCCAAATCGAACTCCGTGCTGAGCGAGCAGGGTTAGAAAGATCTCTCAACCAGGCCTTCCGTAGAGAGAATGTGAGACATAAAGTGATCTTTGGATCAAATGTCAGACAACATTCGTGAGGAGCCAAACCACTCTATAGGCACTGCCGAGTTCTTTGCTAGGTGGAAAAACAGTGTTCTCGCTTTTCCTTCCACCCGTCGGAAACTCTATACCTCTTTCCCACATGAGAACGGTGGTTTCCTTTCTGGCCAGAATGTATTCTAGATTCGCCAGAGAACAAGAGTAAACCTGGTGGGCTCCGGGCTTACATTAGTTTAATGTCTATGCCTTCCGCTTTTATTTTCCTAGCGGCCAAATGCGTTAAAACTTCGTCCCGGGAACAGACTCGGAGCTCTGGCCCAGGCCCTGGGTTCCCGGAGGGTTCGCCGAGTTCAGATTCGGCTCCCGCTGAGCGGATGGAGCCGTCAATCTTTCCCGACCCACTACCACAACAAACGAGCGAAGAGCGAGCGGGGTTGTAGTTTTTGTTTTAATTTTGTGTAAATGTATTTCATCGTTTACGCATTTTAATTTCATTCGCTTTTCGCTGCGCTTCCGCCGTTGGTATTGCGAGGATTGCTAACGGGGTGGTGGTGGTAGTGTTTCTGTGCGGAAACGGGAGAGTTAGTTGAAGTTGGCGGTAGAGTTACTACTACTCGGGGCTGTGGCACATAAGAAGTTCGAGTAAAGATCTGTCTGGCATTAAGAAAGGTTCCTGGAGAAGGAAGGAAAAAAGACTTCAAATGGCCCAGGAATATATTCTGCGCTTAGCCACACATAAAAGCTGCGCATTGCGAGGGCATGACCTTTTGTTTTGCTGGTTGGATTTTTCTTTGTCTTGTTCGTTCGGAGTAATCCGTCCCGGCTTGGAACAACGCAGCGTAACGTAAAGCGAGAATATCACAACAGAAACATTTGCAACCGTTGCATATACGTAACAGCTTTATATATTTAACATCTAACTCTGTCACTCAACTAATATTCGTGAGACATTATTATGCAGGCGTTAAGCGACCGATAGAAAATTAAAATGGATGAACCAAGACAAGCATTTTAATATACAAATATACATCCCGTTTGGACATTAACAGCATAATACAGCCTTAGAAATACACAATAGCTGTCGCATAATTTATAAACACTGAACAACCCAATTTGAAAACGTTTTGAGCATACTTAAGCCACGCGCAAACTTCTGATAGCTTTATAAAATGTGACATTTAATGCTTCTCTTTAATTCACGTGAGCGGTCGTACAATTTAAAGGCCCATCATCATCGTCATCATGCTTTTTTTCGTCTGCGAGAGAGACATCTACGCCGTTTCTAAAACTCATCGTCTCAAAATGTATTACCCACAGTTTTCAGCTTCCTTTGGTTTCCTTGCTATCTATACTCGCCGTTCAGGAAGCCACCTTTCACTTCCGGTTGGCAAATTTTGAGATACATAAAAAATAAACCCTGTTGTGTTCTACATTACAAAATGAATATCCAAAAGATATGCGTCACAAAGCCCCGATGCTCCAGTTCGTCTTTTCGTATCTTCAAAGGAAGCAACAAACCGGCAACTGGTTCCAAAATGCCGGCTTTTGGACAGGTTCTTCACTCCAGTAACCGCACCACCAAATGCAAAGCCTTCTTATTTTCCTACCACGCAAAAGATCCAACAAGCGTTTTAATCATGATGGTAATAAACTTTCCTTCCAAGGTTCAGTTTTCAATGAAGTTTCTTCTCGTTGCGGCAATTGCCATGCCTTCCTGCTCTTTTAGTTTTTCGTCGTCTCATATGCAACATCAAGTTTTTTTAAAGATTCAACCAAAATTCTTCATACACAGTTTTTTTAGCTCTTCCTGATACAGGAACATCAACACACTCTTCTTCTGGTGTATACCACAACCGCACTAGAACTCATCATGTTTGTGATGAATTAAACAGAGAAAAAACACACTTTTACAATCGCTCCAGAGCGTTTGTAACGAAGCAGGAAACAGTGAGGAGATATAAAAGAAGAGCACGTTACTACTTGAAATCGATAACCGATGTTTCTCCGAGTCTCTCTCGTCCTGCTGCATTCGCTTCAGGTCCTCCGTGTCCCGTGGACAACCATTTTTACGTAGCCTCTCATCTTGTTTGCTGGATAGAGAACACGAAATAAAAAAGAAGGTTTCGTTCATTCTGACCCGCATCTTCCGGACATTCTGGTACCTGCGAGACCAACCAAACAACAACCACTTCTTTGCGCGGTTCGACGGCAATATCGTGTGTTGATGCTTCAAGCTTCTTCTCTTCTTCGTCTTAAGATCACAAAACTCTCCACCACACAGACCCGGTAGCTCTTTCGGGTTGATTATTTTAGGTTGGAAAGTTGTCCTCCACAACGGTTTCTTGACGAAGCGAATTTTTGCCACCATTAAGACAAAGAGCAACGCGAGGAATGAAATTCGAAGCTTGCAAGAACCTGGACCGGCGTATGCTGTGAGCAATGGTTACCTGTCTTCCTTACATTTTCTGCACCAGAACATGTTGATGTTTGATTGATATAGAGCTGTTTTTTTTTATTATTTATGTTAGAACGGAACAGGCCGTATTAAAATATAAAGCTGTTTTTGGTGATGTTTTCTACTATGTAAAATACTACATCTTTGAGGATTGTCGTACGCTCACATTGAATTGTCCGATAAACGTAGTTGTTAATACTTAGACAATTCGGAACATTCGATATTTGGTGTTTAACATGCTACTTCATCTCGATGGCAGATAAAAAAGCAAGCTTCTTGCATCGCACATGTTGAAACTCATGACCTCACATTTGACCATGGACCGTTCAACATCCCATTCACGGTCAAGCGAATTTGCTAATGCCCTCAAAGGTAACTACCATATCTACGCTAGGCAAATGGAGTCCCAAAAGACTTTCTTTCCCTCACCTGTCTGCTTTTACACTGCTACCTTTCTTCTGTGTCCACAGTTTCATGTCAGCGTTTCTTACTAGTTTCCAGCTTCATCAGCTAAGCTAGGTCAGTATTGGTGCGTTCGCAATCTCGACCAAGATTGTGATTGTCACAAACACATGCACGCGACAAACCACACAACCGGGAAGCCTTTTCTCGATCGGTAGGAGAAAGACCTCTTTTGATCCGTCGTATCGCGTATTCGGCACAGAGAAAGAAAACATTAAAACCCATACACCTGGGACCATAGGATGGGTCATGGCGGTTTGGTGCTGTGTGGTTGGTGTGTCCCTACGGGTTTCCTCTCAGCATCGATCGTTCTGGAGTAAAGAAACCGGTTTTCTTCACCGGCTTACCAGGCTTCGCCGCCAGCACCGTCGTTCCACGAGCTCGAACACGTTTTTATGTTGTGACGTGCTCCGGCAATCGAGAAGGAGCACAAAACCTCGTTTCTGCAACAACTATACCGCATCCGTGCGCTTTGCCCCTGCTTCCTGGTGGGGATTGAGAAGAGCACCCTTTCTGTACGTCCTCCTTCGCTCTATGCACGTTCATGTTTCATCTGCCAAGATCACCCACTGCCCGGAAGGGTTCACCACCATAACAAGCTTGTTCTCCCTTTCTGACGCAAAAGTTCATGGTAAAGACGAAACGAGAAAAAAAAACATACACTTCAACCCTTGATTTTCGTGTTGCTGCCACGCCATATTTAAATGTCCCAAACAAACGCAAACGTCGATGGAAGACGATGACGCTTAGAGGAAACTTGGCGTCTGCAAGCGCACCTTGCCAGATTGAGGTTAGGTCGATCGATCGCAACGTTCGCGTTTTATGGTTCCCAAAATGTGCGCGCACGTGCTCTCTTCTGGGATGGAGCACAAACCGGCGGAGGTTGTTTCTTTTTGGAGGAATAAATTAATTTATGATTACCTTAAAAAGAGAGTAGTGGACCATAAACTCCATGGCTGTCCTACGGCTTTCCTACGAAGTGCGAGAATTATCGCTGATCGATGAGCATGAGAAGATAATGGTAATCAAGCACACACACATATACTTAACGGATTCACAGCTAACCCACGCCACTATTGAACTATAAAATAGATCCTCCCAAGTATATTCACACCCCCGAAGTGCAACTGGATCTATTTTAGGAAACGAAAAATCACTGTCTAGGTCACACTTTACACCTTACCACCATTTTTTGTTGTTGTTTCGTTAAGGCAAAGATGTGGATAGTTTATATAAATTATTTTCAAAACAATGTTTAACTTTTTCTACGACTCACGCACACACGCACAAGGAGAGCACTATCGTGATCGCAAGAACAACAAGCTTAATCGATTGTATATGTTTGACGCTTCTTCTTGGGGACTCCCTGTCGTACGCGACGCGACACACAACAGCACGCAACAACCGTCATGATGAACCGTTTCGAACGAAGTGTTCGGAAAATGTGTCGAAATATGAATCACGGATTGTGTGGCTCATTTTTCAAAGCCAAACGTAGACAAAAAACTCCACTAATCCCTCTCACTTTGCGATTTTGTTAATGCTGTTGCTATTCCCTGTCCCTGACCATCTTCATTCCATTTTGGATCCCAACGCACAGCACGTACTCTTTAACTCTTCCACCACGAACGGATAGTATGATTAAAAGCTCACTTTTAGCGGATCTCCATTGTTTACAAATAAAGATCGTTTAAATATCCGTCTGCTCTAACGATCGGGCAAAGATGATCATGCTGATATGGTGCTGTGGGGTCAGGCTAAAACTTTACTTCACAAGCTCATTATCGTCAACTCATCACTCCCACCTTACCCCACTCTAGCGTCGCTTTGGTTTTCATGGGGTGTTAAAACGATTGTTTTACGCATTTACCACACCACGGGTGATGTCCCTTTTACTCGCCAAAAAATAAACCAGCTCCAATGGCGACGGTAGCGGCAAAAGCTCAAGGAAATGCGCATCCCAATTTTTAGAAGCTCAACCATTGCTCAACAACAACCTATCACTTCCTGTTACGAGACGGCAGGAAGAGCAGGCAGGAGAAGAAGGAAAAGCTTGGTTTTCCATGTTAGGCAAGATCCGCGTCCGAAACTAATTAAATCAAGGTTCAGCTCGGACGCTTATCAGCGCTGCATTAATTCGCGATCGTTTTCCTTCCAAAGTAACACACTCTACTGACGACTGACTGATGCTACATAAATTCCGAAATTCGCGCCAATGCGACAACAATTATGCATGGACGTTTTTGTATCTTTTTTTTTGCTTTCCTTGGTTTTAATGTCATTTTCCTCCAATTTTACAATCCATTAGCCCACCTGCCAAACGGCGGGGCACAGAACAGCACAGGCAACGGCTGGCAGAGGGTCGTAACAGTGTCGGTTGCGCAATTTGCCCATCGTTTTCCGCAGACCATTCAACAGGTCATTTAGTGCTCGCTGTCACACTGTTGTGGCACCTGCACCATCTTCGTAGTGTTTTTTCAAACAAAAGAACCACACCGGAAACAGACATTAGATTCACACTTTTGTTGCGCATTAGAAGACGCTTCGTTAGTAGCATCCTCACCGACGACACCCGCACACCACCACGGTACTGGCACCGGGTTTTAAAACAAAATGTTCAAAAGCACCCACACCCGGTTTCGTACACCTGAGACAACTTTGTCCATCATACAATCGGAGCACGAGCGCCGAGGTGCCATTTAGATTTATTTTTTGACAACATTATTTCCACCATTCAATTGTGTTCGTTTAGCGTTTTCAATGAGCCACTGTCTGCATTCACTTTTGTCATCTTTTTGTTATAGTGTAGACGACCCAGTACACCGCAAGCTTTTCCGCCGTCTTAAAACTTGCGTCCATTAAAACGTCACCCTTCGCTTTGGTGGTGGTGGTGGAGGTGGTGGTGTGTGTGTGTGTATGGAAATCAAAATTTTGCTCATTCATAACTAACACGTAACCCTGGTTCCCTCGGTCCGAAACCGATTGGCTGATGTATTTGGCGGGGAGCAAATAAGATAAACACAAAAGCCCCCGAAAAGACATCGGAATAGATAGCGAAACACAGTCACACTTGCCGATTTCGTGAATGCAGTCAACTAACGTTGCAACAGTAAAGTGTCTCCGCCTAAAACTCCATCACGGTACGACGCTTAATACGCGTGCGAGTCTCAATGTTCAATTGAGCGTTAATGCTTCTTTGACGAGTTAAATGGCTTACACAAAAATGTGCACCACTTTGAAGCTCACTAAGCCGTTTGCTTAGCGTTTTCTTGGTGTACACCCGGGGAGGGCTTGATAAGTGCGTCGATTGTGTCACACAATTGCTTGGCGCTGTAACAATGAGTGCCTTGCGCCAGTCGGTACTACTACGTCAACCAACCGAAGCGAATTACGCACTTCTAAAGCCAATGCAGCTACAACGTACACTCATACAACATGTACGCCTCAAAAAGGAAAGATCGGTAATGTGTCGTTGTAATGAAACAATCGTTTCCTTTCGTTCGTCTCGTAAACCGGCCTTAGCCAACCACAGACTTGTCGTAACTTAATTGAGACTTCAGTGACGAATGAGATGTTAATGGTGACGTTACAGCGGGTGAATGTCAAACTTGTGGGTGATCGTGACCGAAAACGTTATTGTTTGCATTGTGAGAGATGGGTTTCACATATTACGCACAGTGTCACTAAACTTCCTGCTCGTTGGGATTAAATTGCTTCATTCAACTGAAACAGCGGCCCTAATGTCCACGACAATCATTCCAAGCGGAGCAAAATAAAAAAGGGACAGGAAACTTGGCGACCACCTAATCAAGATCCAACAGGGCACTTTTCGTGAACATTCAGCACGGTGTAATTAGTGTATCGCATTTTCATAATGGACGTATTTCTTAAAAAAAAAGTCAAATGTCACGTTCGTTTCAGGTTGTATGTTTTGTAAATGCCCTTCAAACATTCCTCACGCTCTGATTATGAGATCTGATGAGAGAGACGATAATTCCTTTTCCTGGCGGATTGCTGTTTTGTCATTCTTCGAGGTTAGAAGGCTACATTTTCTTCCGCAAAGCAACTGTTGTATAAAACCATTATAGAAACGATTGTTACATTCCTCACAGATTCGTAACATTCCCTCCCATCGTAAAAAAGAAGAACTCAATAATACAAAAACTTTATAATTCTGTTTCTTCCTCATGTTTTCTGTTCAGTAGGAGGTTAATCGAGTAAACTGGAAGAGTAAAAGCAGCAATTTGAAACATAAGCAGGTAATTGGTTTTCAAATTTTTACACCTAGAATTGGATCTCTATGTTTATCTTGCTTCCATATTTTGCTAACCAATATTAGCCTACAATAGTGAGAACTGATTTCCCTTTGTACAGCGCATTTTCAAGACGATACATCATTATTGTCTTCCACTCAAAAATGTTGATTGCTTGTTGCTTTATCCCCCAAAACCGTCGTGTGCCCATTTGATTCTATTAACTCACGGAACTAGTATTGTTTCTGTATATGGCTATTCTGGATATGCTTACCTGAAAATGAAAAAAAAAATGAATTAGTTGAACAATCGAAATTCTCGACATATTTGCTGCTGAGATGATTGCATCCGCATTTTTTGGGTTTTTAGCTCACAATAATTAATGACATAATGTAAGGGATGATTTGACAATAAACCATATTTATTAATGAAATATCCAGCATCGGTAAAGTATTCTCTTTAAGACTTTGAGATTGAGTATAACACACTATAATATGAACAACAAAACAAAACTTTGTTGGTCGTAAACCTTGTTTCTGTTGCGCAATAAAACAGGCATAAATTTATGTACTTCTTCCTTTGCCAACTGCATTTCCGTTCTGCTTTGCAACAACAGCGCGTCTTATAACGTTTCCCCGTTCGTTCCCAAGAGACAATCGCCAACAAACCAACGAACAAGACGCCCGCAGCAGCACAACGTCAGCACCGGAAATCAGTTGATAATAAATTGTGCATCGGTTCGCTGCACACCCGCGAAATTATCGTCTGAGGGCAGACGATTTTTTTTCTTGCTTGCATTGTGTCCGATCGTTGTGCAGTTAGGCTGTGTACCATTTTTTAAACCTATTTTTCGCTTTTCTGTACTTAAAAAAGAAGAAAAAAACGACACCAATCAAACAAACAAACAAAAAAAAACACGTTTTACACCCCACAGACAAAACAAATGCATCCATCGCACGAATGCACCTCCTTCTGCTCAAATCTGTACAACTCATACGCCGGTGGATGGAAGGAAAAGTCATCGATCTCGTTCCGACTGAAAAGAGACGCTGTTGTGTTTTTACTTTAAGTGAGAGAGATTTGCTGTGTTCTGCATCGACCTGTTCCAACTGTGGGGTGCCTCGCTGCATGTGCAAGAAAAAAGTGCATCCTCAGGAAACAAAAAAAAAACTAGAGGGGAGAAATGCGCGTTTTTGCCGTCTTTTGTTTTGATTCTTCGCTCAAAACCCATGTTTGCTGCCGGTCTGCCCATCATGATTAGCTGTTATTAGAAAATTACCATACAATCGTATCGATGCTTTGTTGTGTTTACTGTGTTCCTGTCTTTTGCACCCTTCATCACACACGGGAACTGCAGCTACCACGGCAAACCGATATTGCCATGAATGAAGCTGTTTTTACCGACGAAAATTTACCAAGAAAAATCTCACTAATTGTTCGGTTGCAGCTGTACGCACTCTTTCCCTTTACCCACTACCCACCAGCGTAGAGTAGCTGGTGTAGTAAGTAAACAATCTTATCCAAAAATCACATGTCAAGCTGTTCCACATTTCCTTTCATCCCGCCACCGGTCGAGAAAATGCATCTTGCGAAACAATTAATTTGCATACACGATCTTTACCGGGATGGAGTGACGTCTTACAAAAGCGGGAAAGCGAAAGCATCACAGCCACGATGATAAATCCAAGACAATCCACACAGTAAAGTAAATCACCTTTAGGCCGTTTCCCGGTGGGAAGAAAGTCTCTTTTATACCATCACAACACTTTTGTCCAACCTCACCACCGGCAGAAATATCTAACGTGCGCCGATAATGAAAGCATGCGGAAAGTATTAAAAGTGAAAACTAACTTTTTCTTCATGCTGGGCCGCACACACAGCGAGCAGAGCACGCTTTTCTTTAAATCGCTTCATTTTGTATTTTTTGTCATTTTTTTATCGAGCAATGGGTTCGTCGCTTAACCGATCGTTTAAACTTTTTGAATTAAATCGCTTTAATGCGCTGAAAGTTTGACTGCCCAGCGGGAACAAAAAATCACAAAGGAAAGGAAGCACCCTGTTGCTGCTGAATTTCGTTTACGATAACGTTTACCACATAGCGATTGATGTGTTTTTGTGAGTGAAATGGCTTCAGTTTAATCATTCTATCTCACTCTTGCAGGCAGTATAAAAATGTGACACTTTTTTACTTACGCCACCATATACATTTAATATTGCTCGTGTTCAGTTATATTGCCATTAAATGAAGCAAAGATCAATAGATTAAAACAGCACTAAAGATCAACGGAAAAGATCACCCAAAATCGGTTGCAAATTTTCTGCCCTATTTTTCACCGCATCCGGTTCATCGAGAAGCAATAGAGAGAGAGAGAAAAAGAAAGAGATCATTAACAAAAAGACGAAAACCTTCAACACGCTTCCGACTTTGAAGGGTAGAGATAAATACACTGCTCTGCAAAAGATATTTATCATTTTCTGTTCTATTTACTTCGGCATCCCTCCATACCGGTAAATCTGAGGTGCGATGATTTAAATGAATGGATATAATTAATAGTAAAAAGCGAAAGGAATTCAGTTACGCTACACTGCACGCAAACGATCATGCTAACCATCCCAAAAAGAAAGGAAAGTAACAGTACATCGTAGTAAATACTTTTCGGAACATGATTCAGGGTTGAAAAGATTTTCTTTTCCTTTCCATTTCTGTCTTCCTCGCATCTGTATGCCGATAATTTTCTGCATTCTGTTGGCAAATTGTCCATCAAGCGTCATTTACCGTTTGTGGCTGCGCTGTGCTTTGTAGGTCGCTCTATATTCACAAACAGCATAATGCACAAATACTAACATTATTCGAAACCATGCACCATAAAGTCAATGCACGCGATCGTGAAAAGGGATGCCAGATTTAGTTTCCTTTTTTTGCATGAAAAAAATACCAATAAACACTTCTTGCACACGTTACAAGAGTATATGAAGGAACTTCAGTATCTCTCGCTTGCTACGATTTTGATTTCAAATTATGAAATCACTCATGCAAATAAAAATGCTACGATCTTCAACGGGAACCAGCATGCTCTGAACACCGAACGCGCATGGAGAAATGGGCAACTCGCGCACACACATTAAGAATAGATTGACGTTCCGTATAGTATACGTCTTCGTATGGTTTGGAGAACCACGCTCCAGAAAAACCAGTTTGCCAATCGGGTGAGGAAAAGTTGATCGACTTACTTTTCGTATTGCGCCGAAGCGTTGCGTTCTCGAAGCGCTACACCCGCCGTTCGAGGAGAGTTCATGAGCCTTCACAGGCTCTCCTCTTTTTTTTTTTTGCTGTTGCTAAACCAACCACAACACACCGATTGGCGAGACGATTATAAGCCAAAATCCCTTTCCCCTTGGTAAAGTTTGACTCTGTCCAAGACGCAACTGGGACTCGCTAAAGCCTACAACGGGAACCGGTCAGAGCTGACAGTGTCTCGGAGCACTGACGCTTGGAACACCGTGAGTCACACCAATACCAGCGTCATCGCACGAGGTTCAGTAACGGCAATGTAGCAAATGGCGGTAAAATCCAATCGCACACACAACAAGCAAGACGTCAAAGCGATAGTTTCAAGTCCAACCGGTAGCGATGCTGTATGAATCATCGAACCCATTGAGCAAATTGTTGGCAGGATTGTACGTTTCATGTTGAGGCCCAAAGCAGTGATATTTGTGTCTGCATGCGCGTTAGCATAGGGGAAGGAAATTGTAAAATGGCACATTTGTGAAATACAATTGATCCCATTCAAATGCAACATAAGCTTGAGCTTTAACATCGATTACGGAACAATGCAAAGGAACACGTGGGTGACCATCAATTGGATGAGAGTTCACATCATCCCACATCACATCTGCACACGATTGGTTACTTGTCGATACACCGCAATGCACCTGCATCGACCTAGTAATGGAAGTCCCATTTTTGGTTGATGCCTTCCGACAAACGCCCGGTAATGCAGTTGATGCAATCTTACGACGCAATAGTTAGAAAGTGTGTCAGCAAGCGTCGGCGATCTCATCAACGTAGTTCGAGGGAATCTTGATGATGACTAATATAATCTCATACGTGTTCGGAACGTGTAAATTACGGCACTACAATAGGGTTTGGAGAAACCGGATATATCTGAAAGATGGGCTTAGTGAAACGCAATGTGAGATTATCATACTAAATCATACAAATTTCATGATTACATATTTATTTTACAAATTTCAACCACTCTTCAGGTTGCCAATTCTTTAACCTTTCCCTTAACCTTTTCTTCAACCCCTCCGTAACAAGCCAAAAATTAAAGCAAATTGGAAAAGATATAGATAGATACTATAGATACTATAGATACTAAATAACAAATATTATTTCAAAGCATTATTTGGGCATTAAATATTCGTTATTTAATGTTTATTTGTACGTATTTCTACACCTTCTGTATAAGCCAGTAGTTCAATGAGTCGCTCCTCAATTAACACCTTCAGACAAATTGAACTCCATTTGAAAAAAGCCATTCATCAGCGCACAAACACACCCCCCTACGGCTACGAAACAAACGATGGCTATCGCTCTCTCCTTCTTACACACATTTAGATCTGACCAACAAACTCGCGTGTTGATCGACGAAACTAGCAAATGTCAGTTAATTCTACTATTTTCTAAACATCACCCCTCGCGACACTGGGGCGCCTTCTAAACAGCTGAACACACCTCGAAGTGGCGGCGGTACGAGTGCAACAGGAGAAGCGGATATATTTATTTTACACCACTCCATTCAAATGTGCCGGGCGGGTCTAGGTGGACCACCACCAACCGTTCCATTCGCAACAGCAGTTGAATAATTAGAAGCTGAAAAGCACATACACACAACATACCGAGGAGGAGCCCGCCAAGCAGATACTGAACGACTCTGGAACGATCGGTTTGCGAAGTGACACTCCCTGACACTAACCCTTCCTCTAGTCGACTGTCAATGGAACCGCCAGAAACTAACGCCACGAGCCATGATGTTTCCGTTCCACTATTACAGAGATCAAGGGCTCTGCTAGTGTACAAAGCAGTGTAGTACACGTGAGCATGCAAGATCAAACTATCGATTCACTAACGCTACCTACTGCACGGACATTTTAGGATCATAATTCAAACGTCGTAAAAATGTATGACACCATCAAATCGATATGTGTAGGTTTGTATGATCATATATAATAGCTTTCGTGTGGATCGTTATTACTAAAAGTATCATCTCCCATTAATCATGTATCTAGCTAACCACACCATTTATGCACAAGAAAAGAAACAGTACATTTGCACGGCCATTGCTCCAGAAAATCAGTAGGTGGCGCGTCTCGTACAGAGACAGCTGCACAGGCACGAACGTGTCGCAACCAAAGCAGCTCTTAACCGTACGCTCTCTATCAAACTCCTATCGACCGGGCATGTGCTGAACAAATAAGTCATGAAATCAATGTTTATACTTGGTGTATTAAATGTGAGGGTGAACAGTAATGAAAACAGCTCCATTTCCTGATTGAAAAAATATTCTTATCGCTAAAAAAAATCCCTATCACGACCAAACCTTGGTGGACAGTATGACGCTAAAACGCTTTTATTAGAGCCACTCGTCACTGATAACGCGACACGGGCATCCGCCTGTTGACGTGCCTTTGGAGAGCGTTGAAATAGATACAGATACGATAAGAAGACAACCCTTTCGAACACACAGTACACACACTCGAAACGAAAAACGCACTTTATGTTACGTGTGCATGCAAACGGAAATGATTTGCTTTTCCTTTTTTTTCTATTTTGCTTCAAAAGCATCGAAGGCTGTCGAAGGTAAATAAATAAACAAATGCATATTACAGCACCAGGAAAAACTCGTTATCGGAGCGAGGTGAAAGGCCGAGACTGATAAGACGAACGGCGATGACCGGTGAAATCGAGCGCTTTGTTTGTTGCCCTTACCCGTACTCGATTAAATCGAATGCGGCTAAACACGACATTGAAGGTAAATTGATTTAAATGTTTTATACATGTAATCCAACCAATGCCTTGCGAGTTTTGGCATCGTTTTGAGTCTATTATCTAAATTTAAAAATACTTCACAAAGAGTTCGAAATTCTATACTTGTACATTCGATCGCCGAACTATTAATTACACATTTCAGATTTTTTTATCTTTACATTGCACCCCCGGAAGTACATCCCGTCGAGTTTCTTCATCAAAGAAAAAGTACTGCTCTGCAGTACATAAAAGCTTCTACACCACGCAAACAATTCCATATTACAGCTTCATTCCGGGCACAAACAAACACACACTCAGCATGAAAAGCTTCCACAATGAAAACAATTGGATCGGTAGCAGTAGAAAATAAAGCACCGAAAAATCTTCCCTCCACACGATGTAAATCATACAATTTCATTCAATCAAAACAAAGAAACCATTTCCGGTACCTCCTCTTCGGTGTACTTAGGTGCGAGAAAACAAAACAATGCTCTTTTTGTCTACTTCTTAAGGAAAAACGATGATATGGCAACATGAAGAAAGATGAAAAAAAGATGCTTTTCCTCCCATTTTTTTCTAAGCCCTCCGTAAGGCTACGTGATGAGATACATCGAATACATTTCCTATAGAGAGGGTAAATTATAAGCTTGAATTGAGAGTATCAAGCTAAATGCTTCTTCCTCTCCATTATTTTCGATCCGTTGATTCGGTCAAATCAGTGGCAGTTTCTTGTTACCACACCACAAACAACGATGTACTCAAATAGGGGGGAAATTATTAAAAAAAAACACACACACACACACTACGAAAGCCACAAAACATCACAACCGGACAGAGCAATTAGCATGTGCCCATGGCCCTTGAGACTTCCGAAACGTCCTAATACAATTCACCTTGCGAGTGTGTGAGCCATTTATATTCCATTAAAAAGAAGCTCTGTTTATCTCTCTATAGGGCGGCATCAGAGATTTAACCTCCCACAACAATGCTGTCTGATTGTAGATGCGTGTGTGTCTTTCTTGTCATGGTTTTCCTTTTCTTGCATATCCTCACCACATATTTCTTTTCACGTATCTTAACAGTCGACAGCAACAGTATTATTTATGATGCTTGTAACATACATACATGAAACATGAAACTTGTAACATACATACATGGTTGATACATGAAAGTACAAACTGCAAAAATACACATACACAATATACACAAAATATTTGCTATTGTTTACTTTACATTTTGTGCGATTGTGAACAATACGGGAACTGTGGATCGATTTTTGCACCTTTACTTTTTGCATTGCTGTTTCTAAATAACAAAAACGATAATTAGAATAAATAATGCAACGATTATTACACTTTATGCTTCATGATCTGCCTTGTCATCGTTTGTATCAACTCACGAAATTTGTATCAACGGTATGTATGTATCAAAATAATAGGAAGGGAAGAAAATGAAATCTGTTTATCTATACAAACACACACATTTTAATTTTTTTATACATGGATCACTAGTGATCATGAAATGCTAAAATACACAGATGTTGCGTAGCTTTAAACCATGCCTCGCAGGCATACAGTATCGCATTCAAGTTTATGTGTGTATAAAACCAGCAATTAGAGGATTTATTAAAGGAAATTAGTAACGAAAGGCACACACGTTTGTGGCAGGCATTCGATTCGAACAAACCCATCGTCATTTTTTATTTAACCGAACATCGATGTTTGCTTTATCAGATGTCCTTGAATTTAGCACATCCGCTATGGAACGGTATACACCGCACGAATTATCTTATCTAAGTCACTTCATTATTGCGCACCGAACCAGTTCGTTTGATTATTATTTATTTTTAAACCACATTTTGCCTCTTATTTTGGATCATTGAAACGGAACCCTTTCGCTACTGCATTCACAAGGACAAATAATCATGCGAGATTGTTTTTTTTCTTTCTCAACAGTAAGTATTACGAATCGATTGAGCNNNACTGGTGTCCGATTTGACCTAGTGGCGAAATAGATCGAGATACAGATCAATCTAGTAGCGAAGGAAATCAAAATTAATTTTCGTAAATCGTACCGATCTAACGCGCCCACCATAAAGCAAACAAGAGTAAATCTCATAGAAAAGATTTGAGCGGTTCGTCGCTTGATGTATCACTCGATGCCAACAGTCTTTTGATTACGCATGCAGGGATTTCGAGGGCGCTCCAATGCTTTTTTTGGGAAGCGGTATTGTACCATTTGATTTCGAAAGAAGAAAGAAAAAACATAAAACAATATACTTCGTTGCATTTCGAACAACGAACCGTTTAGTTTATATTTACTAATTACGGGTTTACATCTCGATACGGTAGTTTGATCGCACGCAAAAGTGAAGAGCATTTTTCAGTTTTACTATTTTGTGTGCTTCCTTCCATCTAATTAACCCACATTCTTCACAAAAAGGGAAAACCCTTTTCTTACCCGTGTTTCCTACCACTAGCTACCGTCTCCTCGACCATTGCATGCCCCATTGCCGGTTGTAAATTTCACGCTGGACAGCTGTGTTTATTTGACGTGCAGAGCCGTCCAATAGAAAAGCAGCACATTATTGAAGTGCATAATTCTCACGCCGAAAGGGCGCATGCATCACAGCACTAAGCCCGTTACGGTACGTTGAAGCACATTGCATTAGGCTTTTTTTCCCCCGATCTGCTCAGTATCGGTACTTTCCCAACACGCACACCCCCGACGCATTTAATCTATTGGCTCATGCAATAAATCGGACGGAATATGTAATTTACTTCCACCAGGCTGCATCGCTCAGCTTAAAACCCGTTTAGTGCGGATTAAACGATGCTTCTTTTCCCAGTTTTCATTGCGCTAATCGTTGAGCTCAAGTAATAAAAAAAACATCGTTACGAATTTTGTCGACCCGAACCAATCAGTTTCGGGGTGTTACCTTTTAAATCGGAGAAGCTTTTAATTTTCTTTCCATTCCATTCGTCAAGAAGATCCGTTATTAGAACGGAAAAAATACTACTTCTAACGAACCATCTGAAGTTGATGGAATTTCAAAGTCACAACAGGAAGCAGCATAATAGCTTGTTTAAGAATTAATTATTTACACGCAGATATACTGTTCTCGCTCCCTCTCGCCATTGCTCCACAGCCAAAATCAGCTTTTCATTTGAGGTCAGTAGAAATAATAAAGCGACCACTACCAACATCATCGTGTGTAGGGTTTTTTTCCTGCCGACCATCGAAATGTAGTGTCGTTGTTAGTTCGCACGGTTAATAATAACGGAAGCATGGAAGGACGTCACATTGATCGGCCTTCCGCAAGCCAAATCTGCCATCATAATGGGAAGTATCTACTGATTGTGTGGCTGGGCTGGAAAGCTCACTTTTCGGCTAACGCTTTTCTTCACCTCCATCGAACGCTTTCGAGGGGGAGTTGTGAATGATAAAGCAAATTAAGCGAACCATTTGGTGACTTGGTGAAACCCACGCAGTTGCGTACTAGTCACTCTATCCCGCTGAGCGTAGGAAACCGTTGCTAGCGACCAATGACCCCATATCTGGTGCGATGTGCGATTGTATATACTGAAGAAGCGGCAGAAATCACCATGGTGATGGAAATTCCATTGTTCTAGGAATGACGTATTCATACACAAACACACACATAAGCTTCAAGCGCACACTCCCGGATTCATTAGGTTCTTGCTGGTGCTAGATTCTCACAGTCACAACAATCACAGAACCATTGTTGTACAATATACCGGAAAGGGAAGGCACAGAACGAACGCAAAAAAAAAATCACCCCGTCCGTATCTACCGGATCTGGCTCCGGAACGGGTGCCGAGGGACAAAGTGACAGGTTTTTTTTTTTCTACAATACTAATATGCTCTGCAAGCCACCGATATGCATCGTTGCACGCAGAGTGTTGGCTTCACGCTCTGTCCTTACGAACTACACATTCGCAACAATTCGTCGCGCGATTGCACTAGCGTACGCTGCGTCCAGACGAGCGTAACGAGGCGGAAAGGTTAGATAGGCGGGCGTTGGTTGAACTAAAAGAGCAAACAGCACCAAAGTCAAACTGACGCAGTTTCCTGTTTATAATCAGACAGTAAAAAGGGGGTTTTGAGAGTGAAACTTTCAAAAACAGATCTTTTCGTTTTAATTCAAAATGGTTCAAAAGAAGCTTTGATTGTCGAAAGAGAAAAAGTACATTACGTGAAAGCCATAAATCAAACGTCAATGAAACATTTATTAGTGAAAATGACGATGTTGACAGCAGTAGCGTCTCCATTCACAACACAGCGTGTCTATGATATGGCACTATACACTTATAGTAGTTATTTCACAGTTTAAAAAGGGGGAAAATAAAAGAAAACAAACATTATCATTTCAAGAAAATTGCGACAACACACCTCAACACGCGGAACATTCACAGCAATACTTAGGTCCATATAAGTTGCGCAGAAGTTGCTAGTTTTTCTTCTTCTTGCCATTCTTTCATTCGCCTTGCGGCTTTTTAATTTACGCTCGTGTTTGATCACAGTGGCCGGATATGTTTTAATTATAATTCATAATAATTCCCCGCATCACATCGGCGTGTCGTCATCGAGGTTGCATAAGGAGAAAAGGTGCAACAACTTGTTTCCATCTTTAAAAAAAAAATTAAAAAGAAAAATAAACAAAAAACGAAAATTCATCTGCAGAGATGATAAACTTATCGTCAAGCAATACAGGGTTTTGTTCCTTCATAAATTTGCATTTGTTGAACGAACTTACTAGCGGTGTGGTAGTAATAAAACGTCGTAAAAGTTATATGCTCGAATAATTATTGATTTATACATTATTATTCAATATTTTTCGATTTGTTATGGCATAAAGGCCTATCAAGAAATATTCTTCGTATTTCTAAAACTATTTCTCTTTCCCAAAAGCATATCGAAAAACCCTGCAACGAGATATGAGAACAACAAACGCATTCATTTTGTATCATCTACAATGGTGTGGCCCTAGCAGGTGGATATAAACTTACTCACCGGGAGCAGTGCAAAAACTACAGACATAATTTACTGTTTCGAGGGAGAGGCAGCTACAGCTTCGATGTCCACTACCGGGAACCATTATTTTCACTAACAGGTTTCCTCGATCAACGACGAGATGAAGTTCATTTCACGATTCGCGTTTGCTTTCTCGACCGTACACAACAAACCGGTCAGCCGCGTATCGCTCATCGCCGACATCGGAGAGCTTGAACTTGGGATGCAACCAACAAAAGAAAAGAAGAAGAAACAAAAAAAAAACCGGCACACGAGCAGCTGGACAGCATTCACAACTGTCCTCTCTTCGTATCTTCCCTGCGAATCAACTCGTTGGTGACTGTTTTGCGTAGTATGGTACGTGTCATATGCCGCAAAAGCGCATCTTACGGTATCAACAACAAACTCGTGCAACTTACAGACTACAGGAAGCAGACTCCCGAAAACTCGAAATAATCGCAGGGACATTTTTGGCGAGCGCGCGTTCGTAATGTGTAACCGTGTTGCGGACGCTTCCTATATGCATGATCATTATCTACCGCAAGCGTGTTCAGCGGACGCGAACGGGATCGAAGCGGAAAGGGCTCGTCGTCTCGTTTGAAATTTCAAAGCGCACGGAGAAAGAATATTTCATCCACCAAGCACATCCAACTCCGATCGGCACACATTTGCGTGTGCTTTCGGGGAGATTCGAAATTATACCCTGTTGTTGTGGACGGTGAAAGAAAGCAACAGGGGTGGCCCCCGGGTTATGTACGCAGCGCACTCAAGAAGCGTCGAAAAGTGCTTCCTCTCTTTGAATCCTTTCCAAACCCACCGACTACCAACCAAACATCGTTATTAACGAAATTTCACCCGTTCCGGAGAGGTGTGTCGTTCTGTTTTTTTTTCTTCCTCTCTTTTTCGCTTTAGTTCATTTGGTAGCCCGTAGCACAGATCGAAAGCTTGCACATTTTAGGTACTAATGAAACTAACAGACCCTTCTGGATGGGGCGTTTTTTATGTGTACGGAAGAGGTGGAGGATGGCTTGGCGCTCTCGTCTTTTGCTAAGTAGTGACGTTCTTGGCGACAGAAAATACCGCTAGGTCCGGTACTGATTGCATCTTCCCACGCTGTCTGCCCGCGCTGGAGGAGAATCATTAGGGATGCTCCAGATATTTTCGGTGAGAAATTGTCTGCGCTACGATTTATTAATTTTTTCGATACGCTCTGTCGTTCGAACGCAAGGCACATCGTGGAAGGTGTAAAAAAATACGAAAATGAACCTATTAGTATGTCGTGTGATTCGGTGATGGTTGCATTAAAGGGATAACATTTCATTTACAAAATATAACCACACAACCCTGAGCATTATCCTAACATTATACCTTTTTGTTTGCTACAGTTGAAACATATAAAAAAATATTGCAATATTTTTAGACTTACTTTTAGATGCATTTATGGGTAACGATAGAACGTATACCAAACAAAAATCAATGACCAATTTTATTTAACTATTACGTTAAGTTACTAACTCCATTGTGAATAACATTCCACCGCTGTTTTTGGCCCTCAACTACCCTCAACTAATTGCCCCCAGCTGGGGTGCTCGCGTGCACAATTTATTTACCAAACGAAACAAAACCAATAACACAAACACATACACAGTCCCCAGACAGTAGTGCGAAAGTTGAATCATTGAATCATTTATTTATGCGTACACAATAAGCCACGCGAAACGTTCGGCATTACGCACGCAGCATTCCACCAAACGCACCACCACACATCGAAAGCCGGCAGTTGGTGGTACTATTTGCTGCATAATTTAACGCTCAATGCATACGTTATTGCGTACGTACTACATGCACGCCGGTAGATGAAGCAAACAAAAAGAAAATAACTCGCCACAACAGAACATTTAAATGCCAGAACGATGAAACATCGACGCGCTAACATGTACACGCTGCTGCACCCTCCGCCTGCTGGGGGAGACACAAACAGGGGATGAAAAAATACAGCAAAAAAAAAAGCTGAATTGATTCTCTGCATGTGAGCATTCCATGCTGCTTGCTGCTTTTTTTGCCCACTTTATCCGGCGCATGTTTTTGAACGCGTGACGCGCACACACGGTGAAATGGGTGCATGAATCCACCACAAATACTCACACACAACACCCCACGCGCTTAGGAGAAATGGAAATGCAAAGAAAACAAAATTCAGCCCCCAAAACTGGGTCATCGACGCCAGCAGCAGAGAGACCTCCAAATGGATCGCAAGTGTGCGTTTTTTTTATATTATTGCTTCGTCCATGCAAGGTAAAAGAGAAGGAGAAAAGCTGTTTTTCGCGGACGCCGCGAGGCGTGTCGCGCAACATTGGAAAGCCGGATTGCTAACGCCACCGGCCAGCCTCGAAAAACATGCACACACACACCCACAGATAGCGCGTACCATTAACGCGTGGAGTGCGCGTTTGAGCCGCTTGATTTGATTTGCGCTTCGATTCGGATGACCGTTTCTCGAGCATTTCTCACCTCTCGTTACGGTAACAGTCATCGATGGTCGTAAATCAAAGCTTGTTAGGACGTTAAAAGAAAAAAAAAGTCGTATTTAGTAGCAAAAACAGCGTACGAAAATCTACCCACAATCACACGTTATTCTCTTCTTGTATGTTTGCTTTTTGTACTTTCAATTTTAAACTCTTTACTTGCATACCATTCTGTTATTTCTTTTAGTGAAGAAATAAAACCAGAATAATATTCTTAAAGTGCGTTAATGCGCACAACAGCGAATGCTAAAATGCTAAATATTTCACTTTCTTTCGTAATGCCGAAACGCATTATCAAGAAGTGGAAGCGTACCTTCACGCATTGCTCCACGGGTACCCCAATACCGATCTGCTGCAACGTGGTCACGGTTAGTCGGTCACGATGATAGGACTCGCAATAGCGAACTTCACCTCCTCTGCCCAACAAGTCAACCGTCACCACATCGCGAAGAAGACAGACCCATTCACTGATCATCCTCGACATTGCGGCGACTATTGCAAGCACACTTCAGTAACGCTTGACTGATGGAGATTTCGCAAAAACCGATCCTTTTATGATGCGCGCAATTTCAGGGGAAAAGAAATTTTTAATGCTTCTCGCTGCACATACACCAATTGTGGCTTCATGTATACCGCGGCAATCGGTCATAGGAAAGGCATTTAATCTCCAGCGGTTAGTTGAACGGCTTTTCATCTAAGCGGTGAATAAAATTTTGATGCAACTTTGATATGCGTTTTCTAGAAAGTGGTGGATGATATTGGATTCGGTTGCACGTTCCAAAACACCGGGTAGTTATTGGAAACATATTTTACGGTAGAGAGGATCGTAATCGGTGAAAGTAAATCACATTTTTAATTTAATGCAAAATATAATTTCCATGTCTCCAACATCAATCAATTACAATTGTCATTGATTTAACCTAAAAAAATGACTACAATTTTTTAAAATACCTTTTTCAGTCCTTCAGAGTGATTGAAATGAAAACCAAGCAGAACTTACCTGAAAAGAAAAAAAAAACATCAACATCAACATATCAAAGGGAAACAGATAAACAATCAAAACTATATTCGAATGAAAATGAAAAAGAGTAAAATTTATACAGAAAATCAATAAAATAGAAAAAATAAAACTATAAATAAATAGTATATGAACGAAAATATTTATTATTTAAAAAAAAACCTAATCTAAACAAAAGAAAAACATACACATAAGGATGAAATGAGTTGAATATAGAAAAAACAACAAAAGTTTACCGAATATCATTCATGGGAAAAATACCCTACTCGAAGTAGGGAAAATTTCCTTATTAAATCCAATAGCGTGCAATGCTGTTTCTGTAGTGTTCAAACTTTCGCAACGCTGGAAGCGAAAGAAATAGCAAGATAAAAAAACGCCAAAAAATCTACCATAAAACACATCAACAACGGAAAAGATGAAAGATTTGGAAATAATGATAATTATTCAATAACATCTAAATGGGTTTCGTGAAAGGATGAGTTGAGATGAGATGATCATTCCTCACAATGATCGTGGTGCGTGTTACACCGGGTAACGTGTATACCAAATTTCTGATTTCTCAGGATAGAAAAGTGGTTCCCTTTTCCTTTTTTCCAAGTCATTGACTCTTCATCGACTGACTGCCCGAGGCCAATCCCTTCGAAAGAAATCGCATCGTGTCTCTTTTTTTTTTCAGACGCCATGATGCAATCGAACCGTTAGCCTTTATTTCCATGTGATCGAACTCAATTCCTTCTCCCGCAGTTGTGTGCGCGCTGAGTTCTGACATTGACATACTAAGTGGAAGATTACCGCCCGAAATACGAAACCAGATAGCTCGAGGGCGAAAAACAAATAGCCGACAAAATTGGCACAGTGTTCAAATCGGTGCGATTGGGTTGGTTTTATTTATGTTAAAAAAATGTAAGTAGTTACTGTATTTCATTCCGAATTTTAATGCTGGTGAGCAAGGTTTCGTACGTTGTTTTTTACTCCAGTAGAAAGATTATGTCAATTATTAGCTCTGATAAGCAAGAAAGTTGTTCATTCTGAGATTGTGTTTACTTCCACGCAAAAAAAAACACATGATTGAATCATTCACACCATATTCCTAATACAGGGCTGATAGTGGTATTAATAATGTTTTGCTATTTTTTCCATCTCGCTCATAAAACTATTCAAGTACTTCAGTATACAACACGAAAATAAAAGAGGATTTGGCAAAGGCGAACGGCATATGAAGCGATCAATTCCACTCGTGTGTGCGTGTTAAAGCATTCAATAATACACGAGAGTTCTCGAGTAGGACCGACCTTTAACATNAAAAAAAACACATGATTGAATCATTCACACCATATTCCTAATACAGGGCTGATAGTGGTATTAATAATGTTTTGCTATTTTTTCCATCTCGCTCATAAAACTATTCAAGTACTTCAGTATACAACACGAAAATAAAAGAGGATTTGGCAAAGGCGAACGGCATATGAAGCGATCAATTCCACTCGTGTGTGCGTGTTAAAGCATTCAATAATACACGAGAGTTCTCGAGTAGGACCGACCTTTAACATCAAATCTGCTTATGCTAGAAGAATGTTCACGGATACCACTTCTTCAAAACGTCACTCAAAGCGAATCACTTTCAAAATGATGTCAGACACAATTGATCCCTTGGAACACCATGATTCACGCCGTAACGATACATACGTCTACAAGGTGACGCAAATTTAAAAGTGATATTTATGAAGCTTCATTTTGCTCGTCTAAACGCTGCCACTTGCTGATCACCGTGTGTCGCGCCACTCGTCCAACGATTTGCTCTTCCTCACGGAGGGTTGGATGATTCACGATCACTACGTTCACTAAATACGCACGCCCACAACGCGTTGTTTCCCTTACGTTCAACACAAAACCTTCCCGGTTTAGCCATTCAATCCAGGGATTAAAGAAACGCGAAGAGGCGAACGACCAGTGTGAAGTGTGGTGACAGGGCATGCGACGCTCTAAGGGCGAACTGGTCACGTTTTATGGGATGACATTTTTATGGTGGCTGCGACACCAATCAGACCCACATCACACGCGCGTACACACACATACGGTATCGCGGTGTGGAGCCATTTCGAATGAACTAATTAGCATTTTACACGGATGATTGTGTCAACAAATATTAATAAAATCTCTTTACAAAAAACAACCCGCCCCACGCGGATTCTCAATGTAAATGTTGAAGTCTGTTCGCTAGGCTTGAATAGTGTAGTAGGTATACTAACTCGTAACATTTTATTGCTGCCCGAATCAATCTTCGACCCATTTCGAACAGGTGAACAAAGATTTACTGCTGTTTAGGTGATTATTATTTTGGAAGAGCACTAAGATAAGGCAAATTATGTTTGCCATGAAATAAAAGAAAATCTACTAAGAAACACAAGCAGAGGACATTTCGAAACTTAATCCTGCTTTATTATTGTTGATAATTAATGTTTGCAATATGTTAATCATGATTTATATAATTCACNTACTAACTCGTAACATTTTATTGCTGCCCGAATCAATCTTCGACCCATTTCGAACAGGTGAACAAAGATTTACTGCTGTTTAGGTGATTATTATTTTGGAAGAGCACTAAGATAAGGCAAATTATGTTTGCCATGAAATAAAAGAAAATCTACTAAGAAACACAAGCAGAGGACATTTCGAAACTTAATCCTGCTTTATTATTGTTGATAATTAATGTTTGCAATATGTTAATCATGATTTATATAATTTACGCATTAAAATTAATGGCTTTATTGAAAGTAGGATCATTGCTTGTTCTTTTTATTAATAAACTTTATCAATTGGGTTCTATAATGCATAAGCACAAATATTTATAAAATCGAGCAATAACAGCTGCAAATTTCATTAGATCGTTAATCAAATAAGTTCAAACAATTGCCAAAACTTAAAGCCATTCCATTTAACAAGATAATTAAAATTACAATATGCAATAGCAATTTTCATGCCATTTTGCTAACGATTAAATAGTCCATTATCTCGCGCACATGTAACTCCACACATTTAACAAGCGAATGTTATAATGCTAGCTTTACATAATTACTGATAACATCAATGATGCACCGGGTAAATCATCTTCGACCTTCCCACAAGATTATCTGTATAAAGGCGAGCGACTGATGTTGTGAAACTTTGTTTCACTGTAGCCTATACCCCACGTGCTTTGCTGTTATTCTCTTTATTACAGCATATTTACAAGCGAATGACTGGCCGGATTGACGATGAAATCTCAACGCGATGACCGATGGTGACCGACGACAAGTTTACTAAAACGATGCTACTAATTTTCATAGTGTGCGCCTCCTCCGACACCACTATCGTCCAATTAAAAATGCATCGCATTTCCGCTCTGCAAGCTTCTTCCTATCTCTCAGCTCTATCTTCAAAAAGATTAAGCTAATCATTTTCCACTTAGCGTGGAAACCCTTCAACTAGCAGCGCACGATCGTTAATCGTGGCTCTGCTTAAATTTGTGCAAATGAAGAACTAGACTGGTGTGATGGACTTGATGCAATTATGAAATACAATCCTTCATCACCCACCACCCACGAATAGTCCATCTTGATGGGAAGAAGCCAACAAAACAGCAGGCAAAAGTAGCTAATTTTTGTATATCATCACGATGAACCAACAAACGTCTGCCGGGCATTTATCTTTATGTCAGAGCTATGTTCATTTCCTTTACATTTGTACCACATTTTATTCCGCTTCCAGCGAGCGGCACTTGGCATAACTTTTCATGTTTCATTCACCCAGTGCAGATAGAACCAGCATGAATTTTTAACACAGAAACATCCATTAGTGAGCCACCACGCATTGGGAAACATGACCACCAAACTCAATACGCAAATGATTTTAATATTTTTTCCCGTGGAAAAAGAAGCATGCAAAATTCCATCATTACCGTCGTACTGACCAGCATTTTCATGTTCCTGTACAATTCTTGACTCTTTCCTTTGTTTTCTATTGTTTCGTGATGATGAGTTTCACCATGCACGAAATGAAAGCGAAGTGGTCAAGCATGTTTCAGACGCTTCGCCTATGCTGGCCGATGAAAGGGGCAAACTGTCTCTAATGGATAGATGTGAAGAGATACATATCTAATTCAATACGCTCCCTCATCGACCGAAAGTGAACCAAACGCATTCACACACGCACGCACGACGCAATTAACGGACTACAAATTAATGTCCGAAAAGTTTGGAAAAAAATTTAAAGGGATTATCTTTGTAAGCCCACCACCAACAAGGGCTGAAAAAAATATTCAGCTCGAAAAAATGGAATTCTCCTGTTACCTTGCACGATGGGCCAAATTAATTCCGTACCACATGGTATATCGTGTTTAGGTGTAGATGTACTTATGAACTGGCTGGGAATAACCACGGGGTAAATCAATATCGAAGTGAAAACGTAGCGGTTGAATTTTAAGGAGGAAATAAAATTCACTATTTCGACCCATTATAGCTAAACACTGTTAGTCTACCGAACGTTAAGGACAATCGACCTAATAAAACTTTTATTTTTATGCAAATTAACGCTGCTCATCTGTTCGTGTGTAAAAAGAGGCGCTAGGTGCGTTATATGCCCCGCACGAAACTGACGCGTTTCAGTAGCGTACATACCACACGGAAAAGAACCCCTTTAAAACATATGCTGCTTTGAGCTGTTGGGATTTTTTTGGCTATCGAGTGATATTTTTTCTTCATTTGTTTCCTTTACACTTCTCAAAAAGGCGGTTCGACAGTTCTCCCAGAAATTATGCTTTTGGATTTTCCCTAATAGCCAGATGTTCGGTTTCGTCACATTTGCTTACACTTTTCAATCGTGTTTGATTTTGTTTCTCTTAAGTTTTGAGCCGTTAAAGAATGCGTTGAGTTTGAGGTTGGCTCCTCAAGAACGATGGTTTATTATTCCATCCAGCACCACACATCATCACCACCATCGATCGCTATCGTTGCTTTGGTGGAAGCCCATTGTTGTGTATCCGTGTATGCTATATGTTGCATGCTTTAATTCATCACCGAAAACGACACAATCGGAATAAATTTACCGAAACGTGCGCCAAAGGCGAATGAATCATGGTGACAGAAGATTTTTTCAACAACAAGTAGTGCTTACAATACTCCATCTTCAAAATGAGTAAATTGTAAAAATAAACTTGCATCCATCACCATCTTGCACCGCCAAATAAAGCCGCTTTTAAAGAAAATGTCGTTCAGTGTGTGGGTGTCCCCAACGACACTCGTGTCAACCTCGTCTGATCGTCTCTAATTGCTATCTTGATCGACTGTCGCGTACCACTGTTGAACGTCTGTTTCCAAAGTGTCACTCGCCAGCTGACGGTACGTTGCTGTACTGCTTTAAGAAGACATTTTAATCCTGCATACAACACCTTCGCAGCGTAACAAAAAATAGCTCCAGAACGAGGTAAACAATATAAATACAGAAATAAGCTTCTTTTTGCTGTGGAAGAATACAAAAATACAAATAAAGCATCCTGATTTTTTTCCATCAAGGTAATGAATGATATTCCATATTGGGATGGCTATGTATGTGCATATTGAATGGAGTATTCAACTTCTTTTCACATTTCTACATTCAACTTCTTTTTCCTACATTTCAAATGAAACAGAAATAAATTGGCACACACTTCATTGATCAAAAGCGAAAGCAAAGGTAGTTTAATAAAAGAACAAAAAATCAAACCTTAAAGTAAAAACAAACGAACCGTCAAAAACACATGAACGCTGTACAGTCGTTACTGACTGTACCACTTTCATTTCGCTCTCAATTTCTATTAATGAATTCAGCTCACTCACTATTTCATTGAGGTGGGTGTATCTATACCCCATCCGACCAATAAGCTGACTCTTTACGGAACACCCTCCCCTCTTCAAAAGCACACCGAAATCGATTTATCTCGAGATATACGTATCCAGAAGAAAGGTAGATACAAACTTGATCGATTTTATGCACAGATGGAGCATTTTAAACGACAGCTTGTCCCGAAAGGATTAACCTTGCCAATAAACTAAACTGAAATGTGTATATCTTGTCAATCGTTCCCATATTTTTGTTTTTATTCCACAGTGAAAATTTTAATATAGGCAGCATTTTTTATTTGTGTGCTAAATTTCTATTTGTGATAGATTTTTTTTTTCAAGCTCTTGAGATCACGGGATGAAAACCATTAATAAAGCAATAATATTAATGAACACACAGCAACTCGAAAGCAAATACAATAGATTGCAAAATATATTACAAAATGTAAAAAAAATTGTAAGAATAAATAAAATTTAAGTAAACTTTGTAAAATAGATTGTTTGTAGCACATCCGGTATAATGATTGACATGGAACAAATAAAAGAAGAAAGACAAATGAAGAGCATAACAAAAACCACCCCTTACCCAGCGTAATTAATGTAACCGCGCAACGTAAATCACGCATTATGTGCCTCTGCAACACACACGCTTCGATTCACTTTCGTGGTCACGAGTCAGCGCACACGCGTCATTTCATCGTCGACGTGTGGTAGCAAGTTTAATGGTTTGTCAAAACGCTGCATTTTTTGTTTTAATTTCAGTTTTCATTTGAAACACTTCCGCCACAAACGGCGCACAGGCATGTCAAAAGTGAAAAGCACAAACAGCACTATTGTGTGGTAGATGCAATAGAACGATAAAAATAAAGTTTTGAGATGATTCTTAATCAACGATTCTAGCACGTTTTGGTCGTAAAACATAAATATTCATAAAAAAAACACAATTTAATAATTAATATCAAATAAAATAATTTATTTAAGAAATATAAAATAAAAAAGAAAACTCAACCAAATCCAATATTTTATAGTGTGGAGCTTTCATGTGGATGTGTTATACTGAATACATTCGCGGTGCAATAAATTTTATACACATGCATGCACAGTTTGCTCTTCTGTTCAAAATCACCGTGCCTCTTCCTCGGGTGACAACAGTCACACCTTTTGGCTACAATCCAACAACGACAGCCCGTATTATTGTCTCCTTTATCGAGTTTTGTGCAGGAACACAAGTTCCGACAGTGCTCTACTTTCCTCCCCAACTCCGTTTTATCAACGCAAATTATGTGGCTGGAGCCTGACTCTGTTCCGGGTGGCACCGTTTGCGACGAACAGTTTTGCGGAACATCACACATATTCATTTGCTGCCGGTTTGACAGGAAGCGTGATGAGTTCATTGCTCTATGCTGTACAACTTATGCACAGAGACGTTTATGTACGTAAGGGATTTTTTTATGATTTCATTAATTATGGCTGCGAAGTATTCTAACTAAAACAATCTTTTTGACCTTTGTCGTAAAATTTATGGAACCAGCATTATAAATTCAGCATTATGTTTCATCGTTGCCATTTCAAAGCACAGACAATATACACTTCTACAAATTCTAATAATTTTTCAAGAAAAATAGTAAAGCAACCCATTACATAAAACCATTGTTCCAACATTTCATAGAAGCGGAGAATAAATCAACACGCACGCCGCTAAATTCAAATGTGTGCCATTTCCAGCAATCATCATCAAAATATGATTTGTAATTCAGCTACCCCGCGGAGCGGAAAAGTGCTTTTCGTTTTTCGAAACGTTTCTTCACTTCCAATCTATCTACCAGTTACGAGCGTCATTAGATGTAAAGCTGGAAACAATTAAAATTATACTTCGAAATACGAAAATGAAACTGGCTCTGAAACTGTGCAGCTAAGTTGGGCTGGGCTAGCCCAGGGAGGAATGGAAGAAAGGGCGCACGTGGCCATCTTTCAAACGTAGATTTTAATTTCTGCTGCTGCCTTGCGGGCTTTAAAATGCATGCATAAGTTAGACCCTGGTCGAGGACCACCACCGCGTGGTTCCGTCCGAGCCGATCTACAAGCATCGTGGTGGCAATTAAAAATCACAAACTGTAGCCCATAAATCAATCACAACAGTTTTATGCGACGCAACCGCCAACCTCCGATGTGGTGCCGTCACCTCATCTTTCTTCATTCGAAACACTCTCGTACGCATCTTCTCCCCGACAATGATGACCATCAATGAAATCTGTTGCAGTTTTCGCTTTATTAAAATTTCCTTTCCAATTGCCTCATTGAGGAAGGGAGAGACAGAGCGAGAGAGAGAATGGTGACGGTTGAGACTGAACACATTGGCTGAAAATTCATCATCATCAGAAATTGAACCACACGGCTAGGAGTCGTCACCGAAAACGCTACGAGGTGACCGACTAAGCGATGGAAAGAGATCGCAAAATGTTGAAGAGTCAGCTTTAAATTAACCATTTCCGGTTTCAATTAATTCCACCAGGGCGAGTGGCAATTTCGTGTCGCCCTCGCGATTGCTACCATTCGCTTTGCGATAGGGCTTTTCCCAATGGCCGGTGATGACGAGCTTATGCCACCCAACCGGCACAATCGGGATGAGGGATTGTTTTAGTTGCCTTCTGATAAAATACGCATTTTATATACCCGCGGTTTTGATTACATTCAGCACCACCACTCTTTCGTCAGGAGATTTCCCAACAATGCGTTGTCATCTTGCATGGGAAATTGAGCCTTTCTTGTACGTCCACAACCACAACCTACAAAACTCACAAATCACTCGACGACAGTTGAATAATTCTTCTCCCTTCACACATAATTCATAAAACATGCAACATGATGGTTAACCCCATCTAATGAGCGCAAAGATAAGACCAGGCGTACGTGCGTGTGGTGTGAGTGTAGTGCCGTTTGATTCTATACTGAAATCTTCCACCAACTAGCTACTGTCTGTCACTAGAAATGCACCCGTTGTCTGACATGCTGCATCTAAATCAAACAAATCATCAAAATCATCATCATCCGACAGCAGTCCGACCGTACACCAACCAGCCGGTTGTGGATAGTGGGATAGTGGGGGGCAAATAAATTTAAAACAATTAGGCATTTCAGGGTTTTTCTCAGTGGCATTTCTCTCCATCTTTCTTTACAGTTCACCATAGCTCACACTAATGAATGAAACAACTTTCTGTTAACAAAACGGGCTGCATCGTTCAACATTGCAGCAGATTAATCTTCTCTTGCCGTCAAGGGTAAAATAGCAACGACTGGCTGAGCTGATTAATGTGATGCTTGTTGCATTTTGCAGTGCATGTAAATGTTCATTTTGACGTAATAGGAACGCATAAACAATAACAAGACATCTTGTCCACGTGATGTGTGTCAAGAAAAATGTATTACGCGTATCACAAAAGCATGCAATAAGCACAAGAATCAAGAATGTGATACATTTGTTAGTATTTCACCAATGCCTTCATATGGTATGGCCAAATCTCAACCCAGTGATATGAAAATCACATGATTTTGATAACAAGAATATCAAGAATAAATACAGCAACGTACATACTTCTACGGAATTTGAAAAAAAATATTCCATATTGCTTGATAAATTTCATTAAACTACGCTAAACTAAAATATTAAAGCAAAAATGAACGTCTGATTTTACATACGGAAACCTCTTTTTAATTAATCGGTACAAAATATAATGTGCATCGTAAAAACAGGTTTCTCGAAATACCTGCAGATCTTAATCCTTTCCTGATGCGCATTCTTAAGTTATGACTCATCTGATTGTAGTCAGCCTCAGCGATTGACGGCGCTGCTTCTGACGTTACTTTGTTAAACATATTGCAGTTGTTAGGCACAATTTTCAAATATGCAGCTACACACTTTCTTTTCTTGTTTAAGATCATATTTAAGATGTTGAATTGCATATTTAAAATATATTTTTTGTCAACGAATCTGTACGCCTTTGGATGCGACAATTTCAACAACTTTTGCTACAGAAGTTCAAATTCTTTCAAATTTTTCAGAATATAAAGTCATGCAATAGACAGCTAGACACCTATCAGCTGCAAACGAACTTTTGGAGAAGCGCCAAAAACCCATTCTAACTTTTATACGCTCCATTCAGTCTGCTCGACCATTCATAAGATAATTTTCTCTGAACGCAGAGCAAGACACGGTTAAAAAAAAACAACAACCCAGCAGCTCGGCCTCGTTAAATTTAAGCCTCAAGGAAACGGGCGCAAAAGAAAGACACAAAAAATCCCAAAGTTTGCCACCGTTTACCAACCGTGCTCTTTCCTGCTGGACTTGCAGGATGTCAGCAACGTCTACTAATGATTCTGCTGTCTCGTTGCACCCGGTCGTGATGCATCAGAGCATCCCCACAGAAGAAGATATAGAAAAACACCAGATCCTGAACGACATCCACAGCACCGGAACGTGAGAATTTTCGCATTCCCGTAATTAGCCGGCAAAAGCCATTAAACTGCGAATGCATTTAGCCAGGGTTATGTGCAGCAGCAGTCCCGGAGGGTAGAGTTTTACTCCTTTTCTGCACACGCATCTACCGAGACCGGATGGTTAGTTCATCATCGTCCAGCCAACGTCAATTTAGGCACCTCGTTGAAGAACGTGGCGAAAGTCGGATGAAAAGCAACCCGGAAAAAGGACAGCACCAAAAGCGGCTCGGCTGGAACGTTGCTGAAAAGTGAGGTGAAATTAAACGCCAGATCCGGTGGAAGAAGTCGTTTCAGACACAGGATGCAAGCGTTATTACGTGACGTTTTTCGAGCGGTCGTGAATCGTTCTTGAGGTCGTTGGAAAGCATAGAGCAGCAGCGGAATGCGATCTTGTGTATGCTGTCAGTCTGCTAGACAACGACTCTTCACAGATGATGAAAAACTTTCAAAAGCAATTTAACATCTTAAAGTATTTGTTGCCAGTTCTGTGTCGTTCTGCGTGAGCTAGGTGAAGCTCAGACAGACACACAGTACACATTGTGTGTGTATTGGAAAACCATATGAGAACCAATGAGAAAACAGTTTTATATAATGATTTAACACAAGCTTTTGACGTTCCAAAGTACGATTGAATAAACTCATTTTTTAAATGCAATGCTGCTACTAAAATTGGTTTATTCAATATTAAACACATATTTCCAGCTATGTTATGCCTATCACATAATCTCGATTAACATATTATTACGTTTACACATCATCAAAACAAAAACTCAAAATAAAACATCAAGCAAGAAGAATCTTTGCAGAATCTCTGTGTTGATAATTGAAACGAGTGCGATTTTTCTTGCACGGTTCTTTCGTTTGATCTCGTCCGTCAGTTTACTGTGCCTTGATAAGAGAAGATCGTTGTACTGACAGTACAACACCAAAAGGGCTACATGATCTCTAACAAAGTGTTCATACAATTGCAAATACTTTGACATGCTAGCAAAAAAGACAATAAAATTTACACTGGACCATAGAATTGAATGAATATTTACTGTTTATGAATAAACTATATTTTTAAACAATTGAAAACAAAAAAAAAATCCATCCGTTTTATTTACGTATTAGGCGGGCGCATTCTCATCGCATACATTTCACCCGGATACTGTGAAACAATTCACCGGCCAATGAGTTTTAACACCGGAAAGAACAACCGATTCAGAATCGGTAAAGGCTTCGGTGGTTTCGATTGCGATCATTAAAATAATAACGATGACTTGACGCTCCGGGAAAGGAGCCCACACACCAATAAACGCCATGCCTAACCGCTCCATTGCAAGCTTCTCTCTGCAAGCATCTCATAAAACGTGGATACCACATCCACATCCGGTGGATGGTTTTTGATTGCGAAAGTGAAACGCACTTTGCAACAGCACAACTATAAGCAAGAGAGTATAAGAAGAGCACACGATCAACAGGGTTAGAATTAAACCGCAAGCGCATCAGAACCGGCACTGGTATAAACACAGTCGTGAATGATGCCGGATTTTTATTTTACTTTTTTCACGCAAACATAAACACACTCACATCACTCCTTCAAGTGAGAGAAAAGCAAGAGAAGACGCATCATCCGGCAATACGCAAACCCTTGCCTCGCTTGCCGCTTGCACAGAACACGCAACCCCGATCGGTCGGTTGATCTTTACCGACCGTACTACTAAAAAGGGCCCGCATCTTTAATCGTGCCCCTACGGATTGAGTGCCAGCGCTTTTTTTTTCGCATAACAATCTCAGACGGTCGATTTACACTTTCGCGCCGGATTCCAACGCCCCTAGGGGTGGTTTAAATCCACCAATAAGTAGAGAGCGTCGCCCATAAAATTGTCCAAACCTCCGACCATGGGTTTNAAACCCTTGCCTCGCTTGCCGCTTGCACAGAACACGCAACCCCGATCGGTCGGTTGATCTTTACCGACCGTACTACTAAAAAGGGCCCGCATCTTTAATCGTGCCCCTACGGATTGAGTGCCAGCGCTTTTTTTTCGCATAACAATCTCAGACGGTCGATTTACACTTTCGCGCCGGATTCCAACGCCCCTAGGGGTGGTTTAAATCCACCAATAAGTAGAGAGCGTCGCCCATAAAATTGTCCAAACCTCCGACCATGGGTTTGTGTCTCAGTGCACACATCTTTGTTTTTTGCCAAAGACTATGGCGCGCGAAAGGGTCTGGAATGCAACCGACCGTATGCGGTTATAAGTTGAGGCTTGTGGTTCGAGATGCAGTAAAAAGGAAGTTTGTAGTTACCACCCTTTCGATACCTTTTCGCATTCTCTTTTCTCGTTCTCTTGGTGATTCTCCTTCCATTGGATACGTTTTCTTGTGTGTTCAGGAAATGTACTTAACCGGAAATGCCGGGCAAATCTTGGTCGTACCGACCAAGACTGATACAACCATTTAAAAAAAAATATGCCCAGTAAATTTGTCATGCTGGTTTAACACTCCGGAATGTAGGAAAGCATTATTTCGCATTTACTTTCCCCCAGCAGAATCCGGTGTGAACAAAGCAGTCTACACACTTTCCAATGGGGAACGCTAAAAAACCGACTAATGCGTGTGCAGAAGATTGAACGCCATCTAGACACAGCAAAAAGAAGAAAATCCCACTTCTTACACACTTGACTGCAAAATGTACTCCATTTCATTTCATTCATGCTCAACGAAAACGTTATACAACGTAATCGAAAGGTCACGAACTTCAATTAGAGCGATTTTTGAATTTCGACAAACGCCAGACAGAATTTTGCATCCGTACTGCACGCGGTATATTCCGTTAACAAATTGCAAACTCTGTTTGAAAGCAATTTCCGGTAAAGAATAAACAACAGATAAGACGCTCCTGCTAAAATGCTTTCGCTTTTGTGCTTTAGATTCGCACTTGAAACCCTAAACGTAAACAGATGCATAAAAGTTGTGCGTTATCAAGGTCCAGCATTGATCAACATTATCAGTCAATGTGTCGTTATGACTTATTCGTATAAATGGACAATTTATTGAGTTTGGTAGAAACGTATTTCGAAACTTAATGGTCACAATGACACAACCAACGTTGCCTATTTTAAATAACTCGTAGTAAATATTATGGCAGTACCAGCCATCCCTGATAAGATTATGTTTTATTAATAATTTTAATAATTAAAATTTCGATTCTAAACCATTATAATACTATCACAATAACAAACGACTAAAATAATTTAATAAACTATACCTATAAAGAAAGCTTTTGAAATGAGAATAAATCGCCATTGAGAAACTACAAGAAAGAAAATAAAGCAGGAAAACGGAAATAATAACAAACGTTAAACAAAACTAAATATAAAAAATATAATGAACGAAAAAATAAAACCAAATCTCATACAATCGATACACCAATCAGACCACAAACATAGAAAAAGAGAAGAATCAAACTAACACAAACTAAACAAGAACAAAAAAACAAACACTTTACCTTGGTCTTCTTAGCGATCGGATAATGGACGGAGGAAGCTCTGGTTCTATGATACATGCAAAGTGAACTGACGACTTACCTGAAATAAAAAGAGGAGAGAAAAAAAACGCATGAGCACAAAATAATAAATTGCTTGAAAACAGTAAAAAAGCTAAAGGTTAAAAATAAATTGCCACCAGCTCCGTGTTAAAGCAAAAAATAAATGAACAAAAACATGTTTCTGGCTGCAACAGTCACAACCGAACCGCCGTGTATTGTTCTATCCGCAACACCATTCGGATTGTCTCTTATTTTTATTTCCTACCCATTTCACGATAGGGCTACCACATGTGAACATGTTTTATGTACATATCATCAACTGGCCATGTCTTGTTTTCATTCCCTCGCGGGAACTGTTTAAAATGAAAAGAACGACTTTCGGCAGTGTTCTGCAGTGCAACTTGAATTCCGGTATATGCAGCGTGGCAGCATACGTTCCGGTTGCACCTGTGTGCAAGCTTTGAGGAGCAAGTCGAAACACCACCTTACCCACCCCGATATGTTCAATCAAGCGGAAAAGAGAATAATAAAAACCCGGCAACATCACTAACAGACGACAGCCAGTGTGCGCGCACACTGAATAAACAGAAACACGACAGCAGCAGCACACGTGCAAGGCAAAAGGTTGCACTTTCAACGTGTATTTTATTGCTTCGGTGGTGAATCTAAACAAAAAAATCGTATACATTCAATAACAAGTTAAACTGGCATCTAATTTAGCCATGGCGCCAAATGATGCATGAAAGCAACCATGGGTAAGCAATCGATTGTTTTGAATTTTATTAAATAAGGTAACAGTCGGTAAGCAGAAAGATAATCATCATATTACGATTAATTTACATTTTCTATTTTATGTGCGATTGCATTCCGAAACGCACAATAGTTTAGCATCCATGAAGGTAGGATATTCCTCGACAAGCAAACACACATCATTTCCAATACTTCCAAAAGCGATTGTCAACGGGAAACTGTACGTAATTTGTCAGATAACGATGTAAAACTACAAAATATGTCATCAGCCTAGCTAAGGTAAGACCAACAACTGCCAACAAAACAGTTACACAAACATCCATTGTAAAGTTCCCTTTTTCGGAGCAGCGCAATATTATGTGCTGCTACCACAGCGGAGCCGTATAATTATTTGCACCGGTGCACTGTTGCCTTACTTACCGGGGATCCGAGGAAAACATTTGCGCGTTAATCACATTTTTCCTGCAGCCTCCAAGCTCGCTTTGTGCGAGTTGATGGATGAATAATGTTTGCATGTGTATAACCACACCCGAGAGGCAGAAAGACACCGGTCGTGCGACATTACAACGCGCCAAAACTTAAAAACCTAGCCTCACCCAAGTAGCTTGTCGATAAGCAACAAACAGCCGTAAAATGAGTTGCCGGCTGCGAGTCGCGTCATCGCCACCCCACTGCACTACACGGTGGTACCACACAGCTGGAGAAGAGGCTTAATTGCACAAAAAAACCCAGCAGCACCGTTGCATAATGGCAACACACGGAACTGCGGAGATCAGGCGGTGGTAGGTAGCAACAGCATCATCATCATCATCATCATCATAAGCTCCCATGTTGACCGGCTTTAGGTTTATGGAGCATTATTCTGGGCGGTAGCGAATCGATTTGCATTATCATTTACCATCATCATCAGCGCGAGCATGATATCTTTGCATCACGTCACCCACCCAAACAACAAAACAGTGATGGTTGTGGGAGAAATAATAAAGTTTGTGTAATACCGGGTGCCATACCAAAAACCAATGTGTGTTACAGAATACGCGGAACTTATACTCCAGTTCAATTATCATGACAAATCGGTAATTTAACGCGCACAGTGGCTAGGACATTACGCCTAAATGGGATACCCATGCAACCGGTAATTAAAATCTGTCCATGTATCTTAATCTCTTTCACGAAATTACACTTGAAATGAATACAGGGCAACCATTCCGCAAAAAACAACGAACGTACGGCAGTTCTGTATCACTACTGAGTAACTTTTTTCAGCAATAATGTGATAATCAAATAAAAACAAATCATTACTTTGGGATATATTTGATTAAACATATATGCTTTGTTAATCTCTACAAGATGTAATGTATAAAGAGAACCTCAAATTATATCGATAAATTATATTATAATATAATTATATAAATTATATTGATTATATCGGTATTGAATACTGTGATAACATTTCATCTTCGGATAATTATAACAATGTTGGAATTTTGTAATTGTATAAGAAGCCAACATTTTTTTCTGATCCCTACATAAATCAATACAATGATAAACGAAAAAATTACCCTGGCC
Source organism: Anopheles rivulorum (assembly GCA_018908115.1). Taxonomy (NCBI): domain Eukaryota; kingdom Metazoa; phylum Arthropoda; class Insecta; order Diptera; family Culicidae; genus Anopheles; species Anopheles rivulorum. The sequence continues at coordinate 2,484,371 of STHB01000003.1, read as the reverse complement.
TCAATTCCGACCACCGATACTCCATCGGCGATACGTATATTCGTTAAACCTCTATGTTGTCCCAACGAGAGTTACTGCATATATCATGAGGCACAACAACTGCTATATCGAATATCTCCTTTTTCTCATCAGTCCTTATACGTTTACGATTGCGAAAACAGATGTTACCCATCTCTCTTTCAGTGCCAACCGATGTTTATTTTTCGGTTGGACGGCTGACCAGAAAAAAACAGAAGGAAATAAATTGTCTCTGGACAAACGGAAACACCAGAAGTCTTCCTTCCATACTCCTTTAGTTTAATCCTTTCCGATAAAGGTTTCTCTTTCTATTTGCTTTATCTCTGCTTGGAAAGAGTTAGGACCTAACTAAACAGTGGAATTGTGGTTAAAATCTTCACAAACACACTCAACTGCACATTAATAAGACATCTGGTGTTTAGAGCTTGACGATGAGATAAGACAGAAGCGGAAGGAAGCATGTGCAGAAATTTCCGGTCCAACATATCGCTGAACGGGTTCGTTGTTGCACAAGCAGCTTCATAGGGCATTGATGATTTGTTGCACATTTGGGAAACTACAGACGGCAATTGATGCTGGAACATACTTGAACCATTACTGATACTGATAAGGAAATGTGTAGCGAGGAAAAAAACTTGCTATTACTTAAAGTATGCCCCGATAGCTATGTGTCGTTTGTCACCACGTTTGATACTTGCTATCTCCAAATTAAGTACTTTAAACGATTTTTTCCAAAGTTTCTTTTTCACTCCTATGCCCACCCAGTCTGCGCCTAACCGCAATCGAAACAAATTGCTTGTACCAGCAACATCAATACCTTCGATGGAGCGTTAAATGGACATGATCATCAAGGGCCGAGCAAATGAGACCATGCGAAAATGCGTTGCAAGGTACACCCAGAGCATTGAAGCACTATCATTCGGTGGAAGGTTATTGATTGCGCATGATTGATTGCAATTGGAGACAGCGATCAATCGTTTCCTCCGAGGGAGGGTCCCTGAAAAAAAAAATGCACACTTCAAATCAAAAGGTGTCGCATATTTTGGACATGCTAGATGTCCATGATGGAGTTTCATGGGGCGCCACAGATAACGTATAATTTTCAAACCGGATTCCGTGCCTTAGCGATCAAGCATGATGGAGAGCCATGAGCGCATCTCATGGCGATGGCGAATTAATTTAAAATTTAAATAAAACGATATTGGTAACCTTAATCAGGTGGAGGGCAATTATCCGTTTTAGGTAATGCCGCTTCTAGATAAAAATTTGCGATTAAAATATCGCTCAACGAAACATTGCAGCAAACCGAGTATAAAGTTTATCCTATCCTATTCTTTAGTTTATGAACAAAACTTATTCGGATAATAAAATAACTAAAATTTAAGTTCATTTATTCTCGTCTGAAGAAACAACCTTTTCTCTTCAAACACCACCCCGTATGATTTAATCTAACCAGCACACCGATAATGTATTTATTTGGCAAATAACTGAACACCCTAACCATTAAGACCTTTTATCACAACCAAGCCTAACGTATCCACCCTCAGTAGTCGCTGAAATTGAACAGAAAACTTCACGGCAAGGGAACGCGTGTAAAAATTATGTTTACATTACGCTATCTTTACCACTCTTTTCGATTTTAGCGTCCGAATAAGTTGACATTCCCCTTACTTATAAATCCCCTTTATCTTTTTGAAGGAGCTAGAATAACAGGATTCTAGTCGAATGTACGGTGAATCCCTCCTTTTCCGGACATTTCGAAATAAGCTAGCCGCAGGGCAACAATCTCCCCAACAAGCACGCACAAAAACTGCGCCACGTGCAGATCATTTTGTTTCACTAGAGTTTAATGGGCAAATTGACCATCCTAAAAGTCAATTTCCTATTCATTCACTACTAAGGGGTGTCGCCTGTTCGAATGAGTACACAATTCGGTTACTGTACTTGCGTTCCCTGCCAAGCAACGATGATATTGATGTTCGTATCTTGGCTTGGTTTCACCATCATCATTGTTCAAGTATTGCACTTACACAAGGACATACATACACATCTGGTTGAATTTAAACATCGATGGGAAATTACGTCTTTCGGAAGGAAAAATTCCATTTCATACATTTTCCGCTCAATTTCCCAACCGCTAACAGGCACACAGCTTGCTCAACAGAACTCTCGACAATGCGTTTTTATTTTGCAATGCCAATCCCTTGGTAGAGCCGCAGCTTGAACCATCCCTTGACAACGTGTGCCCCATTTGGGTTGAGTGTCGTTTGAAGATTTATGGTCGACCTCGAAATAAGCCCGTGTATACGCTCCCTTTTTATGGTACCCATCATCAGCATCATCGCACACCACCACCCACCGATGAGCTTGCAATAAGCTGACAGGACCGCTCAACCTTTCGATGAAAGCGTAACCTTTACCAACACACAACACACTAGTGCCAAATATGGAAGGTGTTTTTTTTTCTTTCGCATACACTAATACACGCGAGTAGTCTGATTAAACTTTCCTTCTTCATTGTTTCTTGCCGGCTTTCCTTGCTGCACAGCACACGCGATGCAAAGAAGAATTCAGTAAGGGGAAGTAATCAAAAGAGCCACCCAAAAGGCGTAAGAAAATTAACCAACCAGACAAAACAAAGCCATAAACCACACCAGAAACAACGAAAAACCTTCACCCGTTGAGAGCGAACGATCAACAACAACAAAAAAAAAGAAAAGGGAAACATTCAATTTTGGATTGTAAAACTCACCCCGAAGGTCGTTCGCGTAAGGTAGTCTCCATGCCGACAACGCTGTTACTAATGCTCTGCGCGAGCAACAATCAAAAAAGCGGAAAAGTGGAAAATAATACACAATCGGAATGCAACCTCAGCAAAAAACCGGAACAACGCACACACATGAGCGAAACAGTGCCGGCATCTCGAAAAGCCGCAAACCCTTTGCAAACACAAATGCATACACGCATACACACCAAGCAACACGAAATGTTCCACCTGTCCACAAAACACGCGCTATAAAAGCTTCTCAACAGGTTAATTTTGGGCTTTCTTTTCGAGAAGGGAAGAGTTTCTGTGTTGCTTTCTTTTTTTTTTTTTTTTGAGCCGACATGCACTAAAAGACTTGCTGGCTGAACCTTGATGATTCGTCACTTGTTATCAAGAAACCCAAAATTATTTTTATTTGAATATATGTTTTACTTAAACCAAAGATGCAGCAACTGTATTAACATTTTAGAAAGACAATGTCAGTTCCAATAGGTAGCACTTCAAAAACTAGGGTTCGTCACTTGTGGCATATCAAACGATTTCAAAGCGAAGATTCGGATAACTCGTGCAACTAAAACTATTTCGCACTATTTTATAACAAATAACATAAAAAATGAAAAACTTATAGAACATTTACAAACAAAAAGCTCACTCTTTATAAAAAGAGACAAATTGAAACAAGCAAAGTCGATTTCGAAAAACACATCCAACCGTTTTAATATGCTCCTTAAAAAACTGAACAAGAAATTCAAACAATGACAGCAACGAAAAGAAGGAATTTCGTCATCTCTTCAAATTCGCAAAGAACTTGGAAAAAGGAGCAAAAGAAACGAAATGGGTAGAATTTATCACGAAAGGTAACAACAATGAAACTAAAAATACTTCAAAGAAAACAATCCTAACGGATATTTTTACAATCGATCAGAAAGAATCAAATGTCTTGCACAAAGGCTTCGGTTCTATTTAAGGAGAAAAAAACAGCAGAAGAAACAAAGATCCTGCTGCCATACGTAGCCAGCCATTCGTGTTCGTACGGTTACCCCGCAAAGACCTGCCCATTCATACGCATCGGAGTGTTGTGTAAAAGCATGTTCATGTTCCTTTTGTTCCTTTTTGCCGTTTAATTCCCGCATCGCTTCGGTGCGTCATACGGTCGTCGCAATTTTTAATCTGCCATACCATTTGCCAGCTGAAGAAGATTGGTGAAAAAAAGCCAGGAAATGCCAGAAGATAAATTGGTTCGTGAAGGATGTCTAATGCTAACATACAGCCATGAAAGCTTTGTTTATTTAGACCATATACTATATGTTTTATTTGTTCACCAGAGCATCGATCTCAATATGAGGCAATTTTAAAAATTGAAACTACCAGTCACTTGTTTTTAATCACACCATGCTAAGAAATTAAAAACATTCGTTGATCTTGCAATAATACTAGAAGGGTCATGCGTTCGTTTCACCAACCATTTCCCCGATTAAACTTGCAATCCCTAAAATACGGGTGGATGAATATTTTCATTTGCTAAGAACACAATCGAAACACTCCGAAGCATTAAACCGGCACCCAATCTTTTTTTTGCTGTTTACATGAGCAGGAATTTTATAGCCACCATTATTCGTTCCCTTTTTTGTCGGTTTTACGATATCACACACAGAAGAAACGTGTTATATATGTGTGCGTCCTTTCCCTGTCCTGTTGCAGCAAGCAAATATGGAGGTAATAGTATGGTAACGGAAAGGATCATTGAAGTTCTGCACCGAATGGAGCCGGCATGTGGTATGTTGCATTCCCTGGTAGAATTGTAAGCGAATGGTTAAACCAAGATGAAACGGGAAAATAAGGAACAACATGAGTTATCCCTTCCGACATCTGGTAGCGGTCGAAGCTGATAGCTGTCACATGGTTGTACAAAAGTGTTGTACCGAGAACGGAATTTCATCATAGACGTATTGCTCTTTTTCCACTTTATTGACATTAATATGCACACTGCACAGGCAGCCAAGCATTTGCATGGTTTGAGCAGCAATTTTGCGTTTCTATTGCTTATAGCATACTTTTAAAACTGGTCACCATCATCAAATGGTCAAAAGCCAAACGGTAAGATAATTCTACTTTTCATTAAAACACATGCTTCCACATATTGTACCCGAAACGGACCACATGAAAATGGTTGGTGCTGCAAAAATTTTTTTTTTGCAAGGTTTGTTTCCTATTTCCAGCACACCCCAAATTAGAACCAGCTGTCGGGGAAAGAGATTATTTTGCACCACACCATTCCTTACCCGTACATAATGTTTCTTTGCCGGTACAGAGCACATAAGCCATTAATATGCACCATCCGTGCCGTAGTACCGAGAGAGAATAGATTTTCGTATCTAAAAACAAAAAAAGGCCACGGGACGTGATGTGAACGTGATGCGTTGAAAAGGAAGCACATCACAAACTATTCATATTTTTCATACACGGACACACTGCTCTCGTGCGCGAAACGAAAAACAAGAAATGTGACCATATGAACATCCAAAATCTTCGTGTTAAGAAATATTTTTTTCTACCAGCAAACGTGAGATTACCACCGGTGCCAACTATCTGTGGCATGCGACAAACGCAGACCAGTGTGATATTGTGCTACTGTCAGACCGGCTGGCGGACGTGGAACATGAAAATCACGTCGCGTTTGGCTAAGCCGAATGGTGCCGAATTAATAATCGACTGGTTTGTTTTTGTTGTTGCTGTTTTTTTTCTTTAAATTCAATGTTAAACGGTTGTGTGATAGTACAAAAAACTATTCATCCAAACAGTGTCGTTCAACTCGCTTTTTTGGCATGTTTCAACGTGCATATCTGCGTCTCTTCCAGAAACAAAGCATAAGGATCGTATCATCTGGTACGTGTTAATATTTATGTCCAAAAATTATTTCTTTGAATAAAAAAAAACACTGTACCATACAAGGTGACTGCAACTATTGGTAACACGAAATAAATAAAAAACAATAAAAGATAAAAACGCCAAAAATGACCAAAAGTCCTGAGATTACATTACCAAAACAGAAAAATTGAATAAAAAATATTTACACTAAAAACATCTACTTCTTCGACATAAAACCATTCATACTTGTGCCTACAAAAATAATATCTCCAACGGTATGACACTAGGTAACGTTCAACAGTGTGCATTCCCACGACGGGCACACAGAATTATTTAATAATCATACGCAAACCTCGTGCATGCACATTTGCACTGTATGTCTGCAGGCATAAAGGGCGACTGCACTTCCACTACCACTACCACCACCATCACACCCATTCGTTTCCATCAACTTCACACTACCGAGGTCGGAGGTTTGTACGCAAAAATTAAATGAAGCCCTACACAGAACACACAGCAGCTCACATACCCATAACTCTCACAACTACAACAAACCCTTTCGGGCGCACCATTGATCGTGACCAAACGGCTTACATTGACTACCACACACGCAAAAGCACACCCCGTAATGGAAGCTTAACTAATACACGCGGAACGCAACACATTCGATGGGCAAACAACGTCGGATACAGACGACGACTCCCCGACTTACTGACTGACTGATTGGAGAGTACCCCACTTATGCAAATATCCAGAAATAAACCGCGTCTTTGGGAGATTGCGCGCACCATGTTGGCGGTATCTTTTGGGGTTGGGTTGGGTTGGGAGGGAGTAGAGAGACGGACAGGAAGGAGAAGTGACCAACCAACCTTTCCGGTTTGAAACCGAACGGTGGTGTTGGATGATTGAGAATACGAGAGGAGTTATGCCAGTGACGTTTTGAAAATCGCATGCTTTAGACATTACTCACTATTTATCACACGAGTTAGTGTCGAACGAGAGGAATCTTAACTGCAATAGTGACCAGTGCAGAAACTACCACAACAAATAGATACTGATAATCGCAAGAATCAGTTAATTTTCGACGGTTTATCAGCCGTGCCCAGTCCACATTCGATCGGTTCGATCCATGACCTTCGGCTAGCGCACCTATCAGATCTAGCGCAGAAACTTGAAACCCAAGGGAGCGCACAATATCAGGAACAGCGTTTTATAGAATGCGTTTACATTTCTTGTCTTGTTTGAAAAAAATCAATCAAACTCAATGATCACGACGCTCGATATATTTCACTCACAGTAATGTGACCCCCTCCTTTCTGGATGTATAATTTGTAATTTTCTTTTTCATGTTCTCTTCGCCAAAATGTTGCAGAATTAGAATCATATTCCGTTAGCGTGTAAAGTACCCTTTCCTTAAAAAAAAGCACACAATAAATACAAATGCGTTATGCTTACGCTAGTTGCTTTGCTTCGCTAGACGGGCACACCACCGCGCAACGCTCTCTAACCATTTGCGGCTAATTATGCATTCCCATATATGTGCGAATGAGTGTGTCACTTCGCAGATCCGTCCCGTTCTTTCCTTTAGCGTAGACGACTGTTCATGTTCGAGCCCGGTAGCATATAAATGAAGTCATGTGCATAAAAGTGTTTGCATCTTTTCACCCCCGGGGAGAACCGAACGTATAGCCACATTTGGTTGGCCTTCCCGGTAGGTTATGGGCAATTATTTTCTGCTGTTTGAACCGTTTTGCTTCAACACATGCATTGCTATGAAATCGCACATTAGCTAGAGGAACAAAAAAGTAGTTGTGTTGTCCCAACAGCAGTAAACTTACTAAAGCAATGCTGTTAAATAAATTAAAAATGATAATTTACAGACATTTCTTCCCTCTCCAAGCGCTTAATTTGTTCAAAATCTAAACACTAATGAGATAACAAAAGGCAGAAAAGAGGTACGCTACACGAGGCAGTACACACGAGTGCTTTCGAACAAAACATGAAAACATTGAGTGCAAACATTAAATATCGCTCTTAATTTCTTGCCTTTCACAGCTTAAATGAGAACAAAGAAGAAAAAAAACACAATGTTTTCGTCGAAATGTCATAATTAACACACGCAGAAACGCAACGGAGGGGACGACACGCCTAAAACATTACACCATCGGCAAAGGCAAGTTTAAACACATTTGGCCATTGTGATGGAGATGCAGCAAACACGTTGTCGAAGTGTTGTGAGAAGACGCACAAAACAGCAACACAACAGCCAACAACACTATCCACCATCGGCATTTAACTAGTTCGGTATAAACCGAAAATGTTTCCATTGTTTTTCCTGCTGCTGCTACATGCAACACAACAAAATGGACAATAAAATGGTTGAATTTTATCACGTTGCTGCTGCAATCTAGACGCGAACACCGAGGGTATGTTGATTCTTCTGCGTTGAACTGCACACGCATAAATCCTTCCGCGTTAGGTGGTGTAACCTTTGGGAACTACCTCCCCCAATAACGACGAAACGGTGTAATCCGGTTCGATTTATCGGTCACGTGGATGTTTACTTACACGCTAGAATTGGCTTCTTTCGACATGGACCACAACTACCGAACCTTAACCCGATAAGAACAATCAAAGGTTAAACAACAACACCAAAAAATCCAGTCGTTGTCTGGGTTGTTTGTTTCACGTAATTAAAAACCTTCCAACAAACACCGACGTCGTGTACATTTGCTTATGTTACACGGAAACAATATTCAACACTCACAACAAAACCAAATACACATAGAACACCACACAAATGGGTGACCGTACGTGAAGCATGCTCACACATCACCCAGCAATCAGTCGTGCAGTTCTGTTGGTGGGTGACCAATTAGTGTTGCCGTAGCATAGCTGGTTGGAAGTAGTGGGCTTTTTTTTTCTCTTTTTCCCGTCCCTACATGACCGGCGTGTGGTCGGTAATTTTGCCACAAAGCCCAATAAACGTGTTTCTCCTTAGCATTCCGAAGCAAGAAAATGACGCAAAGCCTCCCAGCGCAACAATGAACGCAAACAAAGCGTTTTTCTTCGCTCGGTGCACTAAACCAAACCAGAGCGTAATACGGCAGTACCTTATTAAAAGGGCTGCCATACTTTGCTTAAAATTATGGCATGGACTCACACTTTTCCTCCTCTTGCAAAACGTCACAGAAGGTGAGAAAAGAATAAGTGAGCTGGTTCTAATTATTTATCTTCGGCATTTGCGCACTGGTTTCCCTTACGGCACAATCCCTAAAGCCTTTGAAGTCATCAGCGAATGGTTAAGCCACTCAATGCAGGGTTTGTCATACCGTATGCTACCTCAGATGACCCTACAGCTACTATTAACTAATGTCTCTAGCACAATACAAACTAGTAAAAATAGTTACTTTAACAATCGAAGAATAGGTTGCTTTTCTAATTTCTTAAGTTGCTCGGGATAGTAACTCTGCAACGACGCACTTACGTGTAAAAACGAACGTTACACCTAATTTGACACTGTTGCACTGATTACGCTTTACGCAAGATTAGGTAAGTGTGACGGTTATTAAAAAAACAGAAGTTGTGAAAACTTAAACACAAAGTCTTTAAATACTAAATAACTCCCATAAAAATACTTGAAATCTTTGGCAAAGCGTCATAATGCTTCAGATTTAAAAAAAACCATGTGTCCAAATTTATGGGACACAAGCAAAACGAAAAAATTGAAACTGTTTATCACCAATATTGTTCCTAAATCGTTTACTCACTGTGGAGATGCATGTATCTCACATTGAGAAAAGCATGAATGAACTGGTTTCCTGTTTTGCTCCTCACAACACACACAGAGTGTGTCTCTCCGTTTAATATTTGACGCATCGGAATTCGGGTCAACATCATCAACAACAACAACGGATCGATCACGTTTTTCACACCGATAAGCCACCACCGGGCGCACTCGTGCGCTTATCATCACGAACTGGCAGGCCAAACAACTGAGCACAATCAGGTCACCACCACAACCGCTCAGCAGCTAAGCGACGAAAATTGGGGAGGAAAAAGTGGTTCGATAAAATGGAGAGTGGAATTCCGGGCCAAAAAGAAGCTTCCAAACATACCACAGAAAAAGAACAGGCCCATCAAAAACAGCAATTATCCACACAATCGGGTGGCAATCATAATCGTAAAATGGCGTTGTCCAAAGGATGTCGCCGGCCTGTCGTGCTCGAACATGAAAACTGGAACAGTTCCGAAGGGAATGCATTTCTCCCAAGATACACATACACGGAAATAAAATGGGAAAAGGTGGCGCCTGGGTCGCGTAAGCAGGAAGGACGTTTCTGTCTGGAATGTCTCGTCATCTTGTCAGCTTGTCTTTCCGCACGTCATCGTGTCTTGAAATGTCCGATGCATCTTCACACTTGCCAACCATCTTCTGCAAAAACACCTCCCGGCTTCACCTAGCCTTCGGAATGATGTATGAAAAATGTCAAAAGCAAAGTTTGCCGGTTAATGACTGACGAAGTACTGTCCTCAGTGCACACATTGCTCTCGCCCATTAAATCCCTATCGTTTATCCACGGTTTGTCCCTCGATCGACACCATCGCGGTGGGCAGAGACTTCAAATTCACTTTCTACTTTCCGCTGGGAGAGTTTTGTGATCGCCACTCGACACGCTACGGTACCAACCACCACACTCGATGACGGATGTAAGTAGACATCCGCTGACTTGCAGAAGTTGTACCAGACCAGCACACATCAACGAGACGTAGGGACGTGCGATAGCGAAAAACATCGCTTTAAACTTCCCATCAAACATCCAGGGTAGGGTGTATCGATAAAGGAGAAAGTTTTTTCCCTTTTTTAAACGATTCCCATCGGACATATTTGTTCTTCTTCTCACGCTGAAGAAGCCACACTACCCACTAGCGGTGGATGAAAGTTCTTTTCATCCGACGTGTCTAGGAAATGTTACGAGTAAAAGTGTAAAAGAATTCATCACGAAGGAGGAAAGAAAAACTATTTCCCTTAACTATTCGAAACATGTCAGCCACATCTCTATGGAAAAGCTAAAGGAAGCGCTACCTATTTTCCACTGCTCTGGTAGACACACATACTTCCGCAGTTTCATTTCGCAAAGCCTCAGTGAGACGTGTCACTTGGTCTGTGCTTTTCCGAAATGTTTTTCCGTTCCACATTCCAACCACGCCTTGATTACGGGCTTACTATTAGAAGTGTTTAATGAACGCGAACATCCAAACTGGCTCTCGCTGCTGCTAGCACATAATCGACCACGGTTTAATGAAGCCATTTCTTTCTAAACCACCGGATCAATCTTGATGGCGTTTAATCTTTATTTACTCCTGTCAACCAAAAGCGAAAAAAAAGGAAAGAAAAACGACACAAGCAGAACTGCTCCGTCCATCATCCAATAAACGGGTGCGCTGAAGATGCCAGTCGCCGAAACACTCGACCACAGGCGTCTCATTCCAACGTTTATCAATTCAATGATGATGAATTACCAGCACGATCGGGAAGAAGCATTTGCCAACGAAATGGCATCTTGGCAACGCGTCATCTTCTCGTCCGTGGAAAGTACGGTAGAGTTGATTTAAACACCAAAAAAACTGATGACCCCGTTTCCGAAAAAAAAACCCTACAACTCTCAATGTAACTGAGCAACCGCCGGATGGCCTATCACTGGTCAGACCACGACAAATACAATACTATCGCGACGGAAATCTTTCTTACACACGCACCATACTTACTCGAGAGTATCATTCCCTTCACCACTTGCCACTCGATAGCGTCCTGTGTGCACTGTGTGTTCCCACAGTGACCGATACGCAGGGACGGCGAGTAATGCTCCAATCTTTCGAACCCCAGCATCACTTGGCGTCGGTTGCATTATGTGCACGCGAGAACAACGCACAGTTTGCACAACCATCTCCCGATGCTGCAACGAGTGTGAGTGCGTTTAACGGACGGACGACCGCAAAATGTAAACCATGCCTGGTGATGACTCTGGGTCACTAATTTTCGTTCACAAGCTGGCCAGAAAGAGCAATGGCCTTCGTGTCATTTTCTTCTCAAGAACAGGCAATGTTGAAGAAACGTTGAAGGAGCTGGGGACACATTCATCATACTGTCGTTTTACTGTGGTGGTCATGACTGCCCAATATTTTATGGAATGAGTCTTGTTCAATGCTGCATTAATGCTATGAGTTCAAGAGATGTTAGGAAAACACTTCATTGAGTAATGTGTGTGTTCTCTTAGAACATCCAGATATTTACGGTCAACGATCTATGGAGACATGTGTGATGATGAAGGAACATCCATTTGTGGTTGAATGTTTTTCTTCTCTCTTCCAAGCACAAAATCGTTGCTAGTTCAAGTTCAGTACTAAAACCTACTCCACTTAATCGTACCATCAGTATTGACTTTAGCGCAGCGAAACTGAGAGGAACAATTAGACCCCTTTTGTAACGCTTTTAGTTTTCTTCTGGTTTTCATCATTAACTTTCACAATTAGGTAGGTTTAAACATCCACAAGTTCAGCACAGAGAGAACGGAAAACGTACAAGTAAAATCTACACAATCATTGTGTGGAAACTGCTTCGCCCAAAAGGTTTAAACCGAACACGATAGCATAATCATGCGTAACTAAATGGTGCGTTCCGAAAATACCCTTTCAAAGAAAATAAGGTAGAACAACCAACAGAGAAGTTTTTATGTTATAAATTTTACACTAATCCTCGTTAAGAATAGGAACATTGCTCAACTATGAAATCAGTAATGCACGAAGAGAAATTATAATACATTGCCCTTTTGTACATCTTTCCCGTACAACCAGCTCGAGCATGTTCGAGGATGGAAAAAAAAACTCAGCTATTCTATTACACCACACACCACAAGAAGGCGAAAAGCTCTCACACAGAAAATGCAATCCAACCTCGTACGTTACTTAATAATTTTACTCGGTAACACTATTCTTATTATGGATCAATTCGATATCGTAGCTTCCGAACACATCGGTCCGAAGTTTACTACGAAGTAGCTGGAAGTTGTATTTTCTGTGTTGTATGGAAGTTGTAATTTTTGGACGCCAAGTCTACATCGTTACACATCGTTATGTGGTGATCGAACAGCGATTGCGAAAATAGAGCACCTCCGCCATCATCGTCTGGCGGAGAGTGTTCGGACAAGCGGCGAGTTACATTAATTACACACATCATAACCTCTGTTTCGCTAATATGCTTCGAAGAAGATGGAAGGAAAGAGTCAGCAGCAAACGCCAGCGACCGGACAAATAAAGGCGCCGAGCGGCCACAAATTAACGCGCGCGAGCGTCTGATGATCCTTCTTCCTCGTGGCGGCCCTGCACACCGTCCTCGCATACGAACAGTGTAGTTAAAGATGAATCTTACACACTTAACTCGGCTTTTCATTCATTTGTAACGACGGAACGGAGAAAATAACTATATTCAATCAGCACCGTGAAAAAAAAAACCTTCAAACTTTTGCGAAGCGTCTGAACAAAACGATTTGCTTGGTTTCGTTATTAGCATATGCGTATGACCCGATCGTGATGTTGATCGCCATGTGATGTGGTGGATGGACTCAATTATACATCCATATTGCTTAATTAATGTGTGAGTTTGGTGTAATGAAGACGAATAAAATGCTAATGGATCACACAAAGGATGGCACACGACTGCAAAAGAAGCTGCCCCTATCATCTATTTTAAATTTTATTCGAAACCTTTCCATATTCAAGGTGTTCTAAGCGCCTCTTTGTGCAGGAAGCTTCCTATTAGATGAGTTTAAACATCAACTGCCAACCAAAACAGTGCATAAACAAATAAAATTCCTCGAAAATATATAAAATCCCACCTACATCCGATGGAATTGGAATGATGATGCACAGTCGGGTGGAATTCCTCTATCGATTAAATTCAACTTCGCGCACGTCACCCATCGTCACATTGCCAAAAATCATGCTGACCGAAGATGATCTCATGCGACAATCATCTTGACTCGTCGTCTGTACGTGCGCTGCATGCCACGACTTGCGATCTTATCTCTGCGTTGTCGTCTGCAGGATGTCTAGTCTTATTTTTTAATGGCAACTAATATGGTTCGAGCTGGTACTTTGGTATTGCAATAATCAAATAGCAAAACATGAATGCACAAGTTCATAAATACTGCAATGTTGACAATTTTGACCAAAAAAAAAATGACAAAGTTAAAAGCACATTGCACGATTCCTCATGTCACCGTATAAAAATCATTGTTTTATTGATCATTTTAAATTTCATAAACTACTATGATGCAAATGTGTCTACGACCAAACGTGCATAAACATTGACGACATCATCGCACTACGTGTGTATCATTTTTCGTCGTAATCGTTACTATTTAAAAAATAATTTAATTACGTGAACAAAAGATAAATCTGTGGCTTTAATCCTTTCGTTCGTTTCTCCGTCCAATTTGTGTACTCGCGATCGTACTAACAACACTGTAATACTTACATTCACAACATCCGAAGAATCCGACGATAAGCGCTGCTTCACCGGAACACAGAACAGAGCCAGATTTGCTGTCCTCTTCTAACCCTCGCGCACAAAGAGGAAGGGAGAATGGATCGTGGGCACTTTTATTATATCCGGGATATATAGCAGCAAACCGGTGGCTTTCGATGGACACGCCAAACAAAGCGCGCTGGTGCGTTTCTTTCTTTCGCTTTTCCCCGCTTTTTACACCGAAAAATCTAATTAGATCGTATATTTTAACGCACACTCTTTTTTATGCACGATTTACTGCTTCTACAAGGGTGTAGTACTATTTTTCACTTTCTTGTGTCGCAACTTTATTTTCTTCAAATGCACTTATTTGCTACACTCGTTGCACGATGCTTTCTATTTTATCGCTTGGTATCGTTGTGTCGTGGTCGTTTGATAGTTGCATACGGAAGCTTGCACTTTCGCATGCTTCTTCTAAGGGGGCACTTTTTTACGTATGTGTGTATATTTGTATATGCGCGTGTGTACAAACACTAAAACCTTCTTCCAGGACCACCTTCACAAAACGCGTGCGAAACGGCGAAAAAGATCGTGTTAATCACACTCGACACAACACACCACCAACAAAGGGCACTGTATGATCACACTAAGAGCAACATTCGTCATATAGTATTAAACGATGCGTTTCTTCACTTTTTCTTTCAGCATTTCCTTCAAATCATTCGTTGGTTATTATAGGACGCTTTCGCATTTGGTACTGTTGCGTTCTGAAACACTGCTTCTTACTGCACATTCGTAACTTGTTGCTCTTCACTGCTGTGATGCTATCTGCTGGAATTCTTCAGCACAAGCGAACGTAGTATGTGTATGTGTGTATATATTTGATGTGCTTTAATAAAAGGCACTAAACAAACCATTTACACTGTTGTAATTATATAACACAATTCGTAAAACCTTTTCACAAGAAATACATCAAAAAATCACATTATTGTTCACCACCGCTTCCGAAAGAGACGCTTGTACGCGCACCGAAATCAAGCCCAAGTCAAAAGCACATCCGCACACTCTGGCGTTTCGAACTAAAGTGAGAAATGACGCTTGCTCTCTCTCTGGCTGTGCACGTTTCCTTCGATCTTTCTCAGCATTCCCGCGAAACCCGCTCTTTCTCGCTCTTTCAAACACACTCTCATTCTCGCTCAAAATGCCATTGTAACAATAATAAATAATATGGTTGACAGTTGTATACCCGTCGCATGTGTGGTGCTCTAGCGATTGTTGCATGCAATAAAGCAACAAACTTGTTTGATATTTTTCATATTTCGTGCGAATTGGAGAGATAAAATAAATGAGCAAATTTGATGAGCTAAAGCAATGTTTTGGGAAAAAAACTTTTAAGAAATTTCTGGCCTTTGTAATGATTTCACTGCAATACGCGACCAATATTTTCCTTGTTTTCCTATACGGGTATACCTTGATCAAAGGCCATCTTGCTCCGCTTTGTTTCTGCTGTCAAATTACCCCGCACGTTCTGATCTGTTTGTTTCGATCTTGATGCGACCTGTTGCGATCTGTTTTGTTTACAACTTTGTTTTTACAGTTTTTCCGTTTGCATTAGTTTATTACCTTTCACAAACTATCGAAAAAAAATTCACAGAAATCACCATGTCCATACACTTGATGTGTCTCACCTCTGATGGCGGAGTGCCGATTTATTCAAAGAAAAGAGGCGACAGTGAGAATGTAACTAGAAACGATAAAGATCGTATATGAAGATCATCGATCGTGGCTAATAGAGATATCCATCATTTACAGCTTCCTTTTTCTACGATCGCCTCGCTGAATGGAGTTCACATGTTTTGTAAATCGCAGGGTGTCGATCTTCCCATCACTTACCTCGAGGATAGCATGATCATGTGGAAAGAGTTCGAGGGCACCATCGTGATGATCGGCATTGCGAGAGACATTACCGAGAAGACGCTACGCCATCTGCTCGATTATTCCTACCAAGCGATGGTGTTTTGCGTCGGCATACATTCCATCAAGAAGATTAAAAACATTGATCGCTTTAAGCGGGAGCTAAAGAACTACTACCCCCTGATCGATCAGCTGCTCGAGGTTGTGGAAAGTGATCTCTTTCGCTACGTCGACTGTGTCCTGTGCTCCGAAAGTATGGGCATGCTGACGAAGCTGAACGAATTCAGCGTCCAGATCGGTTCGCCCTTCTGTGCGATTCTGGTCCGTCAGCGGATCGCTTGCGGCACCGAAGGATGGTGGGATTTGGATGTGATCGATCGGAAACTGCTAATGTTACTGCTGAACACTTCCAGCACCATTCAGCAAGATGTGCCAGTTTACTTGCCGAAAAAATCGCCCAGCATTGCGTATCGTTTTATAAGCATTCCACTGACGCAAGGAGTCAGCATCTGTGCGCTTTGTGGTGCCGAACCGAAGTATGATGTGCTGCAGGGGCTTAGTCAACAGTTCTGGATGAGTGAACTCGATATGCTAATTTCGGCCGAGCAGAAGTATCCGAAAAGTTTCCCCACCAGTGTCGAGCTGGATTCGCACATTTTGGGATTTTTGTTGCTAAATCGCGAGCACGCAAAATACGTCATGTCACGGGGCGCTGTACAAACGCTCAGCAATACGCCTGGAGGAAAATCTCGCACAGGCACCATGTCCAGTGGAACATCCGCCCATCGATTGGACATACTACGATCGTTCTTCCATCAGTCGGTCGATGTGATGGAGGACACGCTACGGGAAGGTGATCGTGTTATGAATCTCGAACAGTACTGGTGTTCCGACTATCATAAATGTCATGCCCTTATCGAGGGAAGCAATGTCCTTTGCGTGCTGTATACGTCCGCTATTCCAACGCACATCATGAGGTAATTGATTAATTGTTGGGTAACATTACAAAAACAGTCCAATTAATTATTAAAATAGTTAGTTAAAATTTGTATATTTTATTATCATCGGTTACACAGTTTGCATGCTTATTTAGTGTGTTGCTTCTGTAGTCCATTAGTCTTAATCGATACGAAACACGTACACTTAAACTTAATATCCACTGTTAATTCCATTTGCTCACACGACGTTTCTTTACCTTCACTCAACCTCAATCATTCTCTTCCTTTGGCTAAATAGGATAGTAACACAAAAAACACTGAACACGTTGATATCGGATAAGGATGTGTGCTGGTAGCTGAATCGACTCGCACGACAACTGGGCACAACCGTGCTGGTTATAGCATCATTCCATCATCGCACCTACATCTCATGCATACGGTTTATTTATATTACACATCATTATGCCCACTTGCCTCTGTTTGTGCAAATATGAAATAAATCACACAAAACAATGAAATACGAAATAAACGTGCGGCGTTCAAGGCGCATTTGCGTAACTATTAGGTGTATTAATGTGTTCGTGCGGTTTTGGTATTAATGCTCCCATTTATTTATTACATATTTATTGAATCTGGCAACACTGCCAATTTGAAGTGTCATTATTGGGCTACAATATCCACTATCTGTCATTTTGATAAATAGTAAATAACATAGTATCTGCGAGCACCGAACATGGCATCATTTGTACCAAATAATGTGTTTTTGCGGGGAGTTTTGCTTCATTATTTCAATATGAAGAAAAAGGCTGCCGAAAGTCATAAAATTTTGGTAGAAGTGTATGGTGACCATGCTCTAGCTGAACGAACGTGTCAGAAGTGGTTTGCACGGTTCAAAAGTGGCAATTTTGATTTGGAAGATGAGGAGCGTTCCGGAGGACCACGAAAGTTTGAGGATGGAGAATTAGAGGCAATACTGGATGAAGATCCATCACAAAANATTATCATCGGTTACACAGTTTGCATGCTTATTTAGTGTGTTGCTTCTGTAGTCCATTAGTCTTAATCGATACGAAACACGTACACTTAAACTTAATATCCACTGTTAATTCCATTTGCTCACACGACGTTTCTTTACCTTCACTCAACCTCAATCATTCTCTTCCTTTGGCTAAATAGGATAGTAACACAAAAAACACTGAACACGTTGATATCGGATAAGGATGTGTGCTGGTAGCTGAATCGACTCGCACGACAACTGGGCACAACCGTGCTGGTTATAGCATCATTCCATCATCGCACCTACATCTCATGCATACGGTTTATTTATATTACACATCATTATGCCCACTTGCCTCTGTTTGTGCAAATATGAAATAAATCACACAAAACAATGAAATACGAAATAAACGTGCGGCGTTCAAGGCGCATTTGCGTAACTAGCTTTAAATGTTGTCTTTTATATGTTTCCAGTGAGGGCTATGCAGTGCAATGTGGCTAGGGCGTACTTTAAGTTTACTACTTGTATTGATTTGGCTTATGCTTATCGAGGGATGCTCATACGAAGAGCAGACGGAAATAAAGAGAAGCAGAAAGAATATAGAATATAAATGTGGAAATTTAACAACAACCATCGCTACATCCTACCGTCTCGTTATTGTCTAGTACAAATTTAAATTACCTAATGGAAGAGAAAGAGCTCTAACAGCTAGGTAGAACCGAACAATTTGAACATGATTACATTTCCTTCATTTTCGTTGCTAAATTCGTTCATGGTCCCGAATCGGGATATCCTTCAAATGATTCTTCTCTCCTGCAATAAAAAAAAACAAATTGTCTATTTACGCAACAAATGGGATAGTATAGAATATAGTTAACAAAGTTTAAAGATTATTTTTTAGATCCCCCTTCAATAGTTTCCATTCCACTAGAGCATTATTTGTGTTTTCTCCCGTTTTTTTTTCTGTCGTACATACTTATATGTATCGTGCGCTTACAAATAATAATGCTGCGCTACTACACGGTTACGCATTCGAACCGATTTTAAATCTTAGTTAAAAAAACGAAAACAAAAAGAAATATTGTAAACAGCCTTTTCCGTATGGTACTAGCACTACTTTGCTAAACGACTAAAGTTGAAGATATTTGAGCGTTCTGCTAAAGGTTTGCAGGTAAGTTTGCGACCGGAACCAAACCACACCTAAATGCTAACGGACAATATTGTTTCATCCAACAGCTGGAAATGGTTGTTGGGTAATATCAACACTAAACTTAGTTATTGTTTTTTTTTACAGTATTATCACCATCAATAGATGTTGTATTTCCATCGCGTAATGGAACATTTTTCGCTTTCTTTAGCTTCCACACGTCCATCGCACGCATTGCTCGAGTAAATATTATTGTCATGCGCTTTTGTTCCTTCACTTTGAATGATTATAACAATCATCCTCGATTCTGCTTGTATTTATGTGAAATATTACGATTATTATCAATTTTATGTTTATCAGTACCGCCACATTTTAATGTCGGCCACTTTTACACTGACCGCATGTTCGTATAAGATGGAAGCATTTGCTGCACACACTGGCAAGATGATTTTACCATCGAACTACTCCAATGTGAATTATATTCCGGTAACCAAAGAGTAGGTAGTATTGCCGTTAAATCAGTTTTTCAAAGATTTTCCTATCGATGAAACGAGATATTAGTCGCTTAAGGTTTGTTTTTTCAAGCAACTCTAATGTTATGTTATGTGATTTACTACAGATCGACCACTGCCGCATCACAAACATAGCAGAATAACAAAACTAAACGAACACAAACAAATATTACATTTACAATACATATACCTCAATGTACATACGGTTGCATATCCCTGTGAATGATCATCATAATAGCCTCCAAAAGCTACAATGCCTACTTTAAACCAAATCCGGATTCAATATTTGTGCCACGCTAGTGTACGTGCCGAAGATGAAACCCAAAATACCAAACACCATGATTGCAACATCCTTCCACAGAATCCAATAGTGCCGACCCAGTTTGTCCGGCCAAAAGGTAACGATTTCAATCAATGGTGGAAAAATTAGTGCCAACGTAGAACTGCTAACGGCTCCGACAAGTGAAATTACTGCCCCGAGATTGGGTATCATGGCGGCCAAAATAAAGGTAAACACGACTAACGAAACGCGCGTAAGATATTCGCCAATTAGCCGCGACTGTTCCGTATGCAACCTTCGCCGAATGTGCACATTCAGTATCGACATTGGGACGAAGAACTGTAGCGAGTAGGAGAAAAAGATTGCAAGCGCCATCATAATGCGTACCAGCTGGGCAATACTGCAATAAGAAAAAGGAAGATAGTTAATCAAACGCTCCAGTTAACATGATTTAAAGAAACATTTCTACTTACAACTCTTCACCGGGAAGATTTAGCGTAATGCTGCCCTTGACCGAATCACCGTACTTGAGATATCCAAAGAATCCGACAGCGGTGTATAGGCAGGCGACAATCACCATGCCCGTGTTTAGTACTCCCGACCAACCACCAAAGTCCTCCGGTGTTTTCATGTTATTCTCCAGCGGTAGTACCATTCCGATGCCCTCGAACGCGTAGATCGCTGTACCGAAATAAAGCGGTAGCTGGGCCCAAGTAGAGTACGGCTTGACGGTGTGCGTGTTGGGTAAATCTTGCAGCATATAGTAGAAGGTACAGGAAAGCCCTACAGATAACAAAAAAAAAACCGTTAGAATTTATTCAACTATTATTGAATGCGGTCCATTAACTCACCCGTAACCGTAAGTAATGCAGCAATCAGCGAGATTGGCGTGAGATATTTCAAATTCTTTACCAAATTCAGCAGCACCATCGGAATTAGGAGCAGTAGAAGATAGACGCGCGTGTGCAGATCGAAGAAGTAGTGCGCGATAACTTCGCGCAGATTAGCCGCAACAAACACAAAGTACACGCAACAGAACCCGAGCTGCGTAATCACCAGAAACATGTTGATCAGATTCGTGGCCAGCTTCGAGTAGCGCCGCAGCCCTATTGGACCAGATTCAAACGCTCGCTGGCACACATCGGCAAAGCTTAGCGAGGGGACTTGCAGCCGCCGGCACAGCTCGTGCGAACAGTTCACCAACATGTGCATACAGTGTGTACAGACTGCACCCATAAACAGTGTCCCGAACAGACCGACGTATAGGCCGGCGTGTTTGAATGCATCCGGCATGGCCAAGATGCCCGTGCCGATGTTACCCTTCAGCAGGTGGATCATTGTGTCGAGGTTTGTCGTTGGATGTTCCAGTGTACGGTGCATTGACGGTTCGTACGGTTCGCCGGAGGAAGACCCGTACGTTGGCTCCTCCTTCCCTACCAGACTGTCCGTATCGTTTGATGCGTCCACGATCATGTTTTCCGGCGAACTGCGTAGATCAGGACGGGCAAGAAGCCGCTGGTGTTCGGAAACGTCCAAGCCAGATCCATTGCTACCACCGTCGGACGCATGTCCTAACAAGGGTTCACGTTCATTTTTCATCTTGCGTGCGCCCTGTTTCGCGATAAATAAGAATGAAGATATTAGCTTAATTTGTTGATAAAGTAAGACTTAGTATTATTTTAGAACTCTACCAAACCGGGTTAGTGTTTTTAAAACTTCTTTTAGGACTTTTGTGTGTTGTGAGGAACAAGGGCACGTTGTGTAATATGCATGTAAATAGTGCAAGTGCTTCGGGAACAATCACAAGCAGATAAATACTCGTAATTGGTGATATATACAAATTATTGACAAAATTATTTATTCTTCATGTTTACCAAGACCTGTATCACAACCGCTTTGTATAGTATAGGTTTGCGAAGCGGAATCCTTGTGATTATTCTCACCGTAAACTTGAGTTTAATAACAAGTTCATCAAAACATGTTTTCGCAACGCATATCAGGGCCTCATCAACCCTTATAAAGCATAAGAATCGAATACCATAGTTAGATAAACGAAATGGGAAGTTTATACCCTATTTTTCTTTCCATCATTGAGGTTGAACGATGAGGGTATCATATCAAGATATACGACTGTGGAACTAATTGTAGGTTTACATTTTGATTCCACTACGTATATAGTTAGTGGCAGCTGGGAAATTAGCCAAGAATTCCTTAGTAATTGAGAAGGCAAAGTAATGGATGGATAATTTTTCTTGAAAACAGATATCTCGTGCATGTCGACATTCCAGAGCATTAAGATCAAATCAGACATCAATAAAATGTCGGCTTGATGTAGAATTCAAACTTCTAGAAAATTATAAATCTTTTGTAGGAATTTAAATCTTTGATGTTTTGTCTCGTATGCTTCTATCCCCCTACACCAGCAACAGATTCCCTCGCATCGCTATCGCAATGGCATAAAGGAAAGATTTCTAATTACTTTAGTTGATTAAATTCTAACAAATACCATTTATTATCTTTCCACCCGAGGTCAGGGAAAATTCTACTATCTACAGAACTANAATGTCGGCTTGATGTAGAATTCAAACTTCTAGAAAATTATAAATCTTTTGTAGGAATTTAAATCTTTGATGTTTTGTCTCGTATGCTTCTATCCCCCTACACCAGCAACAGATTCCCTCGCATCGCTATCGCAATGGCATAAAGGAAAGATTTCTAATTACTTTAGTTGATTAAATTCTAACAAATACCATTTATTATCTTTCCACCCGAGGTCAGGGAAAATTCTACTATCTACAGAACTAGACATTCCTTCCAGCAACAAACACACACACACACAAACAAAGAACGGGCATGAAAATTTTCCATCCCGATTAGAGATGTGCCTGTTGTTAGCCGGTTTTTCCTGCCGCCACCAATTTTCTTTATGATGCGATTTTCTATTTGTCCTACATAAACACATAATGTTCACTGCGGACCGGCGCGTGTATGACGAACAACGACGATAAGAGAGACACAGGGCGTGTGATAGCGTGGTGAATTTGCAAGCCGTGTTGTTCGGCCGGAGCCATTTTTCGGATAGAACTGCCAAGGGGACTACTGATAAGCGGACGAATTTGGTAGGGAAAAAGGCAAACAGGCAAGGTGTGTACTAAGCAAACAGCCGAAAAAAGGTAAGGATTCCAAACAAAACAGCATTAAAATGTTTAAAATCATTTAAAATCTCATTCAAATTAGGAACACAGAGAACAATTTCTTTGCCATTCAATTTCAATTTCCGCATGATAAAATTATGGTTGAAAATACAAACACTTCGCAAAATCAATATTACCTAGGTGTGTGAAATTTTAAATACACACCAGTTATACCAGAGATCCTCTGACCAGACCAAATTCTTAGCCAGCATGAAACGAATTTACCACAAAATGCCGACGAATTCAAATGGCAAAATTACATCCTGTTTCACCAGCATCTGCAGGCTTTCGGTTTTGGGGAGAAGGAAAAAAAATCTTTCAAATTCCTACAACATTTGTGGTTCCGACAGTCGGAATGTCGAGCAACAATGAATGGAGGCTTTTCTTGCTATTTTTACTCTCATCGACAAGATTGAAGAAGATTTTGGGTTGTGGCGGGAAAATAATTTAAAATTATTATGTTTTACGTATAAGGCGCAAGATATACAAAGTTGGGATACAATATTAAATAGAGTAAGTACAATTCATCTGAAGACATGTAGTGTCTGATATCAAAAATGAAATGGCACCAAGCGAGGGATGTGTCACACTAAATAGGATTTTGTCCATCCTGCGGACACCACACAACGCCCTATCAAATATTCTTTTTGACATGCTTTTTTTCTGGGTAATACATCCCGCTTCGTTTCAAATCATCCCTCAAAAGCCTCTTAGTTGACCTTAGTTGGGTGAGCAACGTTTCGCACCTCCATATGAACTCCTACCGGAACTCGTACAATACATCATTTCCACACTGCTACGAAGAAACATCACCGTGTTCGTGTTGCCATGCCAAAAAAGCTGTGGTGTGTCATCTGCACCCTCGCTTCTCTGTTCATTACTTGCAGAAAACTAATGGAGAAATATTATCACGTTTTACTGTAACCTGGATGAGGAGTATATAACCACCATTTGTACCATCATTTCACCATTTCTACACAAACTAGGAGCAACGTTAAGACCATTGATGTCTTTTGATAAGGAGCTTTTAGATGTGTTGTGTGTTATAATAATGAATGGTATGTTATGATTCAAATAAAAGTTAGAAGTACCTACAAATCGAACACAAAATACCCGACAGTAACAGTAAGACTTAATAATTTCATCTTAATCGAATCAGAAATCGTATGTGATTTCTTAATAATATCGCAAATCATTTGTCGCATTGCGCTGAACCTCAGCTAATTGTGTGCTTATAGCGGTTTGGTTTCTTAAACGAACCAACCCGACCAATATGTCTGGCTGACAACAAGAACAAGAAAATCCCTGCAAAACAGTGCGGTGAATGTTTGAACGGTTCAATTAGCGCGATTTTAGCTTATCGCAAACAGCTGATGTGACGCCGTTATTTCCCCAAAAAGCCCGTTGACCAATGAAGTTCATAGCACCAATCAATCGTCTGATTCAACGTGTAACTGGGTTCAAGAGATTTTTTTTTTAATGTTTTACATTCTGCTTCTGTGCAAACGTTTTGTGGCAGAACGGAATGTAGAACGAATTACGTCGATTATACGCCCTTCTGCTAAAGTGATAAGCGTCTTCATGTGTTTCTTTTTGATGTGTATTTTTTACTTTTGTTCATTTTGCCACGTGTCGAACGCTTGTTTTCTTTGTTTAAATAAAATAACACACCAGTTTCCTTGTAACAAAGAACATAACTAATGACACGGCAAGTGGTTTGAGCAATCTGTTATATTAAACCTACTCATCGTTTGCATAAACAACCGCCAAATTTAATACAAATACAGCCTAATGATTCATTATGTGCTTCACAGAAACTGAGCATACGGTACATATATGGAAGTTTACTCGCTGTGCATAAACGGTCAGCAACGAAGCGTCATGGATTTTTGCTATGCTTAGCGCCTTTTTTCTGCAACAAAGATCAAATTACTTAGCACAACTAATAACACACCAAGAGCACACCCAATTAATGCTGGCGCACTGCTAGCAACACGTTCCCTCTATTTATCACCGTGCAACCAAATGTCCATCAGAGTGGGAAGGATGATGCTGTGTACCATGTACCATCCGACCACGAACAATTCTCCACTGGGTGCTAAGCTTCTCATTTGTATTCATACACCGTCATCGTTCATCTGGGCGCAGAGCAACGCATAGGGGAAGCAACAGCTTCAGCAAGAACCTTTCTCGTCCGGGAACTAGCCATTTCATATAGCATCCAACATTTGAAACAAGATAAAATGGGAGCATTGAATTCTTTTACTACCATACTTTCCGGACATTTTGCCGGTCTAAATCGATCTTGGCACATATCATACAAACACAAACTTTTGGGTGAATACATTTACCGGGAAAAAGGGAATCCTAACAAGACCGGGAAAAGGAAACATAATTCGGTATTCACAAAAAAGGGGTTCAAAATTTTGCTATATCTTCCACATCACACAAACACACATTTGTAGAATATTGTATAGCAATACCACCCCGCTTTTTCACGTCCTTTTGTTGGATTCAATCGACGCAATAGAGAAGTGCAATAATGATTGTACGATGGCCTTAAAACGATTATGACATCAGCTGTGTTCTCTTTCTGACCATTGGAAAAGGAAAAAAACGTCTTATCGGAGTAACAGCAACAGCATAGGCTACCATCAGAATTCGCCCTTAAGAAAGCGGTTGGGCCCCTATCGACAAGAACCATACATATGCATATTAACGTTGAATACTGCGGGTGTGTATAATAACTTTAGTAGAGCCTATCAAACGTTGGTGCTTGGTTCCTTTTTGAGTGAGTAATGCTTTCATAATATTTTTAACACATTTTTAGCATCTTAAAGTGCATACGAAATTGTGTGCCGAGTGCAATACAATAACTTCAAATCCGGTGCAACAACATAAGCAAACCAACAAAATGAAAAGTAGAAATGGAAGGAAAAAAAAAACAAGTGCACTGAAAATGAAATAGAAAGAAAAAAAAACAGAGTAACAAAAATACAAAACTTACAAACAATTAATCCTGCTCTTTGCCGGGTGGAACACAATTATGTGGGTTTATCTGCACCCTTTTGTACGTAGCGCTCTTTTGTCGTCTTCCTGTTTTGTGCTGCACTGAAACGGAGTTCCCTTTCCGGGTGTCCCGAGTGGGACGGTTCTTGTGTTGCAATTGCACTGTGTTTTTTTATTTTATCTTAAACTCCTTATAGGAACAATGATAATGGAAAACTTTGTTCTCTCTCTCTCTCTCGCTCTTTGCTGGTTTGTTTTTTCTCTTCAATGACTCACTATGAGTCAACAGGCGGAATCTGATGCTTGCTATTATGGTAGTGGCAGGAGAAGTTACATAGAGTTGCCACCAGTTATCTGCAATTTTATTCTGTTTGTCGCTTTCAACTGTAATTTTCGTCTCGGGTTTGTAACTGCCGGTAAAATATCGATTGAAATGAAATTTCCTTACGGTACGATGCGCGTTTAGTTTTATCGTTCGAACTAAAAAGATAAAAATACAAAACAAAACATTGAAATTAGAAATATAAAATAAAAATCCATACCATGTGGAAAATGAAGCGCACGTGTGTATTATATAATTTATATCACTTTTTTTTCTCCGGTTTCCCTTTGGTTTGTTTTCTCCTTCTACCTTCGCTTGAAAGGGCGATGCCCTCTGACGGTAATACCACACCACCGTAATCATAGCAAGCATAGCACTGGCAGGTGGAACATAAAAACATGGTTGATTATACCTTGTCCTGTGGAGGAATGTCGCCTCCTACCCGTGAGCGGAAAATTGCCAATATAGCTAGATGGGATGAAAATCGATAGCATCTGGTGGGTCAGGAAATTAGGAATCCTACCTGTAGATTGATCAGCGGTGTAAAGTCTTCCATTGTGAATGTGATGAGATAAAACAAAAACAAGCCACAAAACTATTTCTCTCTTCTCACACTACGCACTGCACGCTAGAAGGACACTACACTTGTTAAACCGAGAAGATTTCCACAACAAACCAGGACACCTGCAAAGGGCGCACTCCGAAGCAGAACAATCTCAACAACACAACAAAACCATTCTCGAAACACAAACACTCGAAGGAGAATAAATACAATGAAAACAAATCACTGGTACCACCTAGTACGTTGTGTGCTTGAATCACAGATAAACGATAGCCCTTCGATATTGCAACAAAGGAGACCACGGAAAAATGCACAAACTACACACACACAAACAATGGACACAGATCGTTTTGCACAGACTGTAGCACTATGATATTTGTTTTGTCAATCGAACCTTTTAACAACACAGCTCGCTACCAATGTTGTGTTGCAATGTTCAACAGAGAATGTGTCTCGACCAAACTCCGCACCGCCTCGATCAGGAAAATAAACACCTATTTTCCACTGTGTTTTTCGTACGTCTGCTCTGTGTGTCTGTCGCTACCCAAGTCACAACTTTGACAGATTGCAGTGGCCTTCGGATTAATAAGGCAGTGGTCTGTACAGTGCAAAAATAGAAATAGAACAAAAACTGTAAATAATAAAAAAAATAAAACCAATTCTTCGTAAATGTTTTTCAGTTTTCATTCATTGCTTTCTCTTTCCAGAGATTTTATAATTAAACTGTTATTAAAAATTGATTTTTGATTCTGATTCCAAACTCACCCGGACAAACAATTGTAGACATGAAGGTTAACTCTTTGCGCAATAGTCACCCTGTAAGTGCAACGGCAGAATTCAACCAAGAGTATAGACAACAACCCTGCTTCTTGGGGCTTGTCAGCGACAAATAGCACACGTCATAAATATAACAATATAAAAAATCGGCATAATCAGAAGATCTACGTTCGGTGCGCTTCCTTTCTATTAATTCGAGCTCCAGAGTACCACCAGCACTTGCAAATCACGATGAAAAACCTCACGGAAGTGTTGCACAAGTTCTACGATGAGTACACGCACAAAACGCCCAAGAAGCTGAAAATCGTCGATGCCTACTTGCTGTACATTCTGCTGACCGGCATCACGCAGTTTGTTTACTGCTGCCTCGTTGGAACATTCCCGTTCAACTCATTCCTGGCTGGCTTTATCAGCACGGTGAGCTGCTTTGTGCTGGGTGGTAAGTAACGAATGCACCTTACACTCGTCTCCGCCGTGTTGCTAACCGTACGATTTCCTGCCTATTTCAGTGTGTCTCCGTCTGCAGTCAAACCCCCAGAACAAGGAACAATTCTTGGGAATCTCACCCGAACGTGGTTTCGCTGATTTCGTGTTTGCTCACATAATTCTCCACCTGGTCGTGTTCAATTTCATTGGATAAAAACAATCCCCAGGGGCTGAATTGCGTGTGCAATTAGGTGTTGTAAGTTGATAAAATTACACGAGTAAGCATTGGTAAATACAGACGGAGCATGACCGAGCGTGAGTGAACAAATCCATAACCGTGACTGTTTGGAGTTTCTCGAGTATATGAAACAGCCGCTCATCCGAAGTATTGTATATTCTGATCTTGAAACTGTTTCAGAACGCTTTGGGTGCTTTATTTTTCTACTGCTAATCTGCTGCATATTCAATCTTTCTGTTGCTTTGGTTCCATCAGCATACGCCTTAGTTCCTCTTCCAATAATTCTGGTGTATTAAACCTACATAGATTAACCTGGAAAGCAACATAAGAAAAATATAATCTCCAATTTATCACACACATCCCCTAGAAAAACTTACCATTCCATGAACAATGGCTTTATCTTTCAATATTCGTGTCTTTAGCTTCATAAGTCCAACGGGTGATTCTCCATCACTCAGCGTGTGCTTTTCATCTAAAACGTCCAAATTCTTTTCGCCACCTGCGGCCATTTTAACTAAAATACTAGCAATATTCAAATGCTTCACGGGTAGATTAAAGCTAATGTTTGAAATAGGAAGCTGCCCCGATTCCTTTATCCGCTCCAAGCATTCAGCTACTTTCTTTAGGCCAGGCCTCAACAAAAACTGTGGGGCTGGACGATTCAGTACAAACGCATCCCCAGTTGGTTTTCTCACCGATTTCATCATATCCATCGCATCGGGCAGGTCTATCTCTGCACAGCTGAGCAGCAGATCCTTTCTCGATTCCACCTTTGTACGTTCTTTGCGTAAATTCTGTACCAGAGCTCGATCCTTGAACAGTAGGCGAAACAGTCCGATCGACTTGCGATCACAAATCCACAGCGAAAGGATCGTATCGACAAGCACGTCCGGTGTGTACCGATACGCACCGGCGTCAACTTTCAATCGGATTGCTTTTTCGAGCATGTTTAAATTAATTTCACTGTAAGCTTCCATCGGTACGCCAAGAGTGGCACAGCTCCAAAGAAACGTTGCGATGTCCTTCGGACGGCAGGACTGTGTTTGCGTTTCGAACCCATTCGTACGAACTTCCGTCTCGAATCGGGTCCAGCAACCTTCGACGAAAAGTTTTGCCAGCGTGTCATTCTTGATCCGATTGTCTGCTATGTACGCGAACAGATGTGAAAGGCCACGGAAATCTAGCTCTTTGTGTGCAATATTCGCATCGGTAAACGAGTGAATTTTCTCCATTATTTCGCCCGACGAAAGCCGATTCATTCGGGCACATTTAATCAGCGTAACTAACAGTGCCGAATCATTTTCGTTTTCGAATTGAACTATCTCTTGCACCAATCTACTTTTGAATGCATCGGATTCATCCACCATTCGTAAACTTGTTTTGTACGTTGCATTCGCTAGTATGACAAAATCCATCCGTGTTAGTTCCGGCGTTAGATATCGGTCCAAGTATTGTTGAAGAAATTCTTTCATCAATATCGTCCCCGTTTTGTTGCGCTTCCACAGACCAAGGAAGAACACGATCGACAGGAAATCGCGCTCGTTTTCCGACCCACCGCCAAACAGCTGAATCAGTTTTGGCATGGCCGTTTGGTATGATTTTAGTTGCGCTATTTTGTTTGGCAATAGGTACATAAAGCAATGCATCATCTCCAGCAGCTCGTACATTGTTGCGTTCGGCACCCGCCTTACACACTCATCGTCGAGTGCATTCACGATCTCCGTGTATGATCGGATATCCGTTTTGCTGCGAAAATCAGTCGTGAAGGTAATCAGCTTAGCCAAATCAATGGTTTCCAGATCTCGTATCTGTTGACCATAGCTGTCCACATCTGGCAAGGGGTAGAAATTGGATACCTTAAAGCCGTACTTTGTTTTGTCGGTAAAATCACGCTTCGTCAGGGACACGTGCCGGGAGAACCGATGCATCAAGGTACCACTTTCGCCATCCGATGTTTCGTACTGAAATTCGCGCGGTGCGAATGTGCCGAATCGAGTCAGTAAGCTCGTCAGTGGTTGGGGCGATTTAAGGCTTATCGTCCCTGGTGAACCGAATATTCGTAATAATCGCAACATTACACAACTTTTACAAACTTTGTTCGCACTGCCAGAACCACCTTTTCTCTTTCTTTCCAAACAACGGTTCGCGGTAAACAAAAGCATGCGACAATCGAGAACTGTCAAAACGGTGCCCATGTGGCATAAATCAAGAAATTTAAATTATATACCCATGCAGCAGCATGGTTTGGAAATATTTCATGAAAGGGCTAAAAAACGTTGAACTTTTAAGTTCGGAGTGGCTTAAGATACAAGGAGCTATTCTTTGATACATTTTTCTCACAGCATTAAACAAAACAAACTGAACACGATCGTACGAAAGCACATTTAAATTGCACATCAGTTGATACATTTATTTGCGGATCACAAAAATATAATATTGTTGCATAAGAGGGCAATATCCCTGCCTTTTATCCATTCACGAAACAGGTGAACCATATGTTAATGCTCTCGGGACCCAGGATTCTTAATGTTTCTTTACAATCTGCGAAAAAATGCATCTGTTACCTATTGTATAAGTTTCCTGCGCACCAGACATATGCAGGTCTGCGTGTCTGCTGTAAAACGATACTATTGCAAAACGTATTCCGTGTTGCAGTACCTGCAACCGTGTGCCAGTTTGTTCGTCTGTTAAAAAAGCTACACTGAACGAGTCCAAAGTGATTGACATTAAATGGATGAATTATTTACACCAGAGTACGAAAGTGGTTCTCGTGTTGGGACACTCAACCAGTTCGGTTTTGCTATTGCTCTTCCTACATATTAAACTACCATTTACTGCTTGCATATGATCTACGTGCAGTGAGTCGTGAGAGTATACAGGGGGGACGAACCAGCGTTGGTAAACCGTTTCGAGACATGTACGTTTGCAAATTAAACATTTAAAAATAAAACCAACCCCAACAATAGCTGCTCGAACGACTTAGCACCCAAAATTAATGCTAATTAAGCGTAATACAATCGGTGTTGCAAGATGATTTTTGTTTTATAATACTATAACTGTACACAAGTAATACAACCGGAAGTGGTTGGAAAAGAAACTATTTTACAGCTTTTTGCGAAAGATAAAAGCAACTAGCGCAGCGTACAAGAAAACAATTTAGAAAGTAATTAACAAATGGAAGAAATGCTAAGCTCGTTTCAGATCGATCGAGCAGGACCGAAAATAGGACTGTGGGAGTGCATTATTTTCAAAAGCATTTTCTACTTAGAATTCCATTCCGTTCTGCTGCTTTGAATGGATATGAATGATTGTGCAATTGTTTCATGTCCCACATTCCCTGCCAGATGGATGTGCGTGTATTCTAGTGCGATCGCTAAAAGTAGGATGTATCTAATTTTTCGTGATTGTTTTTGTTGTTCAATGTACGAGGTCAAGAGTTGCCGTTCAATAGGAAACCACGGTTGGTCTGTTTGGTCTTGATTACTATTTTAACACAGGAAGTAACCAGCAAACTAACTAACATAAGGCGTACACAGAGGATAACGTAAATCTAGGACTGTTTCTACAAACGAATAACCCGAAACTATACAGCACCAAACTTTCCGTTTTGGAGCGCACTAAATACTATTTCAACTCGATGTTGCTTTATAATGTAATTGTAATATCAGCTCGNGATACTATTGCAAAACGTATTCCGTGTTGCAGTACCTGCAACCGTGTGCCAGTTTGTTCGTCTGTTAAAAAAGCTACACTGAACGAGTCCAAAGTGATTGACATTAAATGGATGAATTATTTACACCAGAGTACGAAAGTGGTTCTCGTGTTGGGACACTCAACCAGTTCGGTTTTGCTATTGCTCTTCCTACATATTAAACTACCATTTACTGCTTGCATATGATCTACGTGCAGTGAGTCGTGAGAGTATACAGGGGGGGCGAACCAGCGTTGGTAAACCGTTTCGAGACATGTGCGTTTGCAAATTAAACATTTAAAAATAAAACCAACCCCAACAATAGCTGCTCGAACGACTTAGCACCCAAAATTAATGCTAATTAAGCGTAATACAATCGGTGTTGCAAGATGATTTTTGTTTTATAATACTATAACTGTACACACGTAATACAACCGGAAGTGGTCGGAAAAGAAACTATTTTACAGCTTTTTGCGAAAGATAAAAGCAACTAACGCAGGGTACAAGAAAACAATTTAGAAAGTAATTAACAAATGGAAGAAATGCTAAGCTCGTTTCAGATCGATCGAGCAGGACCGAAAATAGGACAGTGGGAGTGCATTATTTTCAAAAGCATTTTCTACTTAGAATTCCATTCCGTTCTGCTGCTTTGAATGGATATGAATGATTGTGCAATTGTTTCATGTCCCACATTCCCTGCCAGATGGATGTGCGTGTATTCTAGTGCGATCGCTAAAAGTAGGATGTATCTAATTTTTCGTGATTGTTTTTGTTGTTCAATGTACGAGGTCAAGAGTTGCCGTTCAATAGGAAACCACGGTTGGTCTGTTTGGTCTTGATTACTATTTTAACACAGGAAGTAACCAGCAAACTAACTAACATAAGGCGTACACAGAGGATAACGTAAATCTAGGACTGTTTCTACAAACGAATAACCCGAAACTATACAGCACCAAACTTTCCGTTTTGGAGCGCACTAAATACTATTTCAACTCGATGTTGCTTTATAATGTAATTGTAATATCAGCTCGACTTGTTACTGAAAAAGGTATAAAAATACACCTGACCTGTTTCGGTTGCATCTGTTGTTCGAGGCTCGGTCAACTACTTTGGTACACACATTTACATCAATTCCTAGAAAATTCTTACTTTGTGGGTGTTTTTTGTTTTTGTGCACCCTTCGCAGGTAGAAGTTGATATTACTTGGTATGGATTATCGGATTCGGACTCGGTTAGGTCATAGTGCTTTAGAACACCGTTCAGGAAAGGAGCTGTCTTTTTTAAACTTTGCGCTATTGCTTAGATACCTCTCGTTAGCTTCCAAAGAGGGAGAGAAGCCTTACAAAATCCTAAAGGAAATCCTCACCAAATTGATGCAAAGACAACAATTTAGAAACAAGAACACACAACGAAACCAATAAATATACGTAAAAAATGTCCTTTTGCAGGCTAGAGGGTTAGGGGCAAACGGAAAATAACCCTTACTACAGAAGCACATACGACCCTGCTTTTCCCGAGTCTTTGGTCACGCGAAGGAATTTGCGCCATGGGAAAATTGCACATTACCATATACCCGACCACATCGCATACCGCCGTACCGCGGCGTAGTGAAAAAACTAATTAGCCAAGGCAGTACGTACGATCATAAATGCACGATAATGCAAATGGGCTCAGCAGTTTACACCGTCTGGCGTCAAAGGTGTCTGTCTAGAACGCTTCAGAGCCCATCGGTCGGAATTTTTGTTTCCCAAGCATGCTTTTCTTTGTTTTTTTTTTTGTTTTTGCACGTGCTCCCTCCCTCCGCCAATTCCTTCCATCCAGTTGGATCCGTTTGCTTACCCTACAATTAAGCTTATCTCATCGCCTTTGCGGCGGGAGGGGGCACCTTCGACACGCAGCGAAAATGTTTTACACGTCGTGGCTCAGTAACGGCACATCGTGATGCTTTCGGTTGAGGCTGGTACAGGGAAGCATCCACAGCATTGGATGTCCACGGCCACAAACTTCCGCCAGCAGGGCCATCTTCGGTCGATGGATTCGGTACGGACCCTTCTGCTGGACTGCCTCTACAGCCGTCTCGTCGTACAGTATTGCATGCATCTGATCGACCATGATCGCTATTACGAACAGCCCAAACAGGGCGGATTCTAGCAGCAACAGCACGCTGTGCATCATGCGGCTCTGCGCTTGCGACACATCTGTGTGGCACTCTTCGCAGGGATACACCCAAGAGATCACGATCAGAACGATCGAGTAAACGGCAAGTGCGCACACGTACATTAGGAACTGTAGGAAATATTTCTGGTTCCGCTCGCCTACACAGTTGTTAATCCACGGACAGTGATGGTCCATGCGCCGGATGCACCGTTTACAGATGCGGCAGTGATGTGCCCTTGGTGGNCAACAGCACGCTGTGCATCATGCGGCTCTGCGCTTGCGACACATCTGTGTGGCACTCTTCGCAGGGATACACCCAAGAGATCACGATCAGAACGATCGAGTAAACGGCAAGTGCGCACACGTACATTAGGAACTGTAGGAAATATTTCTGGTTCCGCTCGCCTACACAGTTGTTAATCCACGGACAGTGATGGTCCATGCGCCGGATGCACCGTTTACAGATGCGGCAGTGATGTGCCCTTGGTGGACGATACGTTTCGCACCGTGTGCACATCGTCCATTCTTCACGTTCGTGGCCGTAGTTTTTTTCCGAGTGAAGGTCGGAAAAGTCGATACGAATTTGGGGCAACGGGACCGTGCCCGGATCGAGTAGTACCGCTTTCAGGTGAGCCATGCCCAGCAGGAACACGATCGTATTGAACGCCACCACATGAAACGGTGCCCAAAGACTGCCATCGACATGCATGAAATAGGCAAAAAGATTAAATTGCAGTGCTATTGTATGAAGGTGCTGTATCATTGATAATAGTTATCGCTGCTAAGCGGGGAGAAGACCACAGCTGATCGTACCTGTTGGGCATTGTTTGCAGAATTATCCAATGCGTTACCACATAGTCCGCGTACAGGACAGCCATATAGGTGACCAGCACGCAAACAATACCGCAGGGATCTTTGACGAAAGCCATCGTAGCAGGAAAGGTGTGCTACCCTACGGCTGGTGGTGGAAAATTGCGTACCACTTGCCGTTGAGTAATTGATAAACGCTGCCCTGGTTTATCTCTTGCGCCGTCTGGTTTGTTGTTTTCCACCTTCCTATCTGCTTACCTCCAGAAGCCAAAAATCACTTTCACAATCACAGACACAAAAAAGCACAAACTTCCTACCTCGGCTTCCTCTCCAGGGGCCGTTCTTTACTTTTCATTGAAAACTACACAACACAAAATTACGGTCCAACGATGACGAAAACACAGCAACATCGCAACCATGGCACAATCAGCCTTTTGGACCATCGCAAAACGCACCGAGTGCACGATTTTTGGTTCACTATTCCATGGAGCGTTCGGTGCGAATATCGGCGAATGGATTAATCACCATTTCCGTACCGATTTTTGACAGCGAATCCTCTACAAAGCCGACAAACTAGAGGTGCCTGTTTCGCGCAAGAGCAATTCAAATTTTATTGCAATACACAAATCGCGAGCTTGCACTACGTATACGCACCAGCTGAACTGTCAAACAGGGTGTATACTGTAAATGAAGGTTCTGAAAAAGCCCAGCATTTATATCCCAAAAAGCCGTGTATTTCAGTTCGGAGCATAGGTATTATTTTAAAAAAATTGAGAATTTTCATTCAAATTGTGCATGCTTTCCATTATTAATATGAAACAAACAAAAATTTCGTTTGAATATTTTATATTCCACATTTCACAGTGTAACTTTCTATGGTGTGTATTATGACAGCTGATAAATAAAAAAAATCGTTCAACCGATACGAAGAAGAGGAAGAACAATCTGTCATCTATGTCGATTTGATTCATCATCGCCTTCTTGAACACACAGAGAGGAAAAGTACATAATTCGGAACACATCACAACACTTTCCCCCGAAATTATGCACCGTACAGTGTAGTGTGCCGTTCGTACGGAAAAGTTCTTCACGGAGTGCGCAAAATAGCGGTGTGCAATAGTAAATTAGAGGTTCGAAAAAATTATCATCGCATCGTTTCCAACACTGCAAATACTGCGAAGGTGCAAACGTCAATAGCGGAAACAAAAGAGGGCGAAAAGCACGAAAAAATCCCATCCCCAACATTCCGCAGTGGTCCTTTCAGCAGGAGTGGGATTCGTGTGAACGCGCGTGTATGTGTGTGTGTATGTGCCTGTACGTGTAGAGGGTGAAAGTGAACCCTTGGAGTTCCGGAATACTAGACGGTAGTTTCCTTTCTGTCCCAGTGCTGGACAAAGACGTAGTATTGATAAGCGATAGAAGCAGTAAAACCCACACCCGAAAATCGTGTCCAGTGTCTGGCGGTTCATGTACGGTGGCGCTCTAGGAAGAATATTCAACGCCCAGCAAAAGCAGTAGGACGGGAGTATCCAGTACAGTCCACGACCGGAACATCTTTCACGCCAGCAAACATGAGTCTGTTTGGAACATCGTCTTCACTCAACGCGGATATAGGTTGGTATAGATGGGCACGAAGAACCTGAAACGAAGGACGACTACTTCACGACTCTTCATCCCATGTGACGGGTCAATAATAAATCTTTACCACACTAGTATTTCAGCAAAAAAAAAATGTAGCAGTGTATCCCAGCCAAACGCACCAATATCGCGACGCATTCTTGCAATTGAGGTTTATTAATTAAATTAGGATGTGCACTGGCTGTACCGTCACGGTGGCAAAATGGGTGGATGAATGAAAAGCTAGCCGGTGATGATGATGCAAACCGGAGAGGTCAACCGTGTTAGGCAAAGTGTGACGTGATACCGTTGATAACGGGTGTCCGCCAACGGCAAAGTTTACTTTGTTAACGATGCAGGAAAATCAATACGCATCGTGTGGTCTAGGAAATAGAACCTAAAATCGCAGCATCGTAGCCTACTTTGAACGCGAAGTCAAACCATTGTTCTTCCAACGCTTGCAACTACGGCCGACGGATGTTCTGGTTATGTGTGCTGGAGATTGCCCTTGTTCCCGATCTCAATGGTGCTCTTTATTTAGCCCTCGAAATGGCACAACAGACACTGTTTGTTTACATATTCTTTAACGCCTTCTTATTGAGAAGAAGTGCGGTTTAATATGTGCATAAAGATACAGATGATGGTAAGAACCTGCCAAAACAAACAAGACAACATCACAACCCGCAACCCAAGACGCTGACTAATATCAGTAGCAACCATTGCCCGAATTGCGTACCCGGTTATCTCTATGTAGTACGACCTGCGGAAACCGTACAAGTTCTAATCGAACGTTCGCTCTCGGATTTCAACATTTCAGAACCTTGTTTTTTTGGTTTTGTAGGAATGAGTCTGTTGGTAGCATACTGCTGCTACAGTTTTGGGGAGTACCAGTTTTACATAGAAAGCTTTTTTTTGAATTTTGTTTTCAATTATCACCTACACAAGAGTGTTTTCTTTCCGATTTTTTTTTATTTCGAGCAATGACAAAACTGACCCAGAGCATTCCTAATGTAATCAATTTATGATTATACTGTACAGTGCTGCCTATGATTACACTGCATATGAGTCATTTGTACGGATTCACAATGAACATTGATTCGTCATTGCGTTATATTTTGACGTTGATCGTTGCCCGATAACTGATCCGTGGTTTCCACACACATTCTGTTTCTGGTTTGAAACATGACCTCGCGATATACATACGTTCAGCATCAACCGCAAACGCTCTTTTTTTGCTTGTATACAAGATGCGCAAAATAGTTTATCGATAATATTAGTTTACTAAATTGATTCGGAGTCATGAGTAACCTATTTTATGTGTGCGTCTTTTTTCAGAAAAAACTACCAGCGAGAACAATACGACGGAAAATTGGGGTCTTATATTGGACATCTGTGACCGTGTAAACAATGGATCGGCGACACCGAAGGATTGCTTAAAATGCATAATAAAGAGATTAAACTCTCTTAATCCGCATGTGGTCATGAAAGCGATTACGGTACATAATTTATTAGAAGTGTTAAAAAAAAACTAACATTAATGTACCTTGTTGTTACACATTCCAGCTTCTCGATGCGTGCGTTAATAATTGTGGTAAACAGTTTCACCTGGAAGTTGCCTCCCGGGAGTTTGAGACGGAGTTTAAGAAGCTGCTGCAGAAAAGTCAACCAAAAGTGACAACGGTAAGTAGGGAAAGATGAAAAAACTAATCAAGNCGGTTTAATATGTGCATAAAGATACAGATGATGGTAAGAACCTGCCAAAACAAACAAGACAACATCACAACCCGCAACCCAAGACGCTGACTAATATCAGTAGCAACCATTGCCCGAATTGCGTACCCGCTTATCTCTATGCAGTACGACCTGCGGAAACCGTACAAGTTCTAATCGAACGTTCGCTCTCGGATTTCAACATTTCAGAACCTTGTTTTTTTGGTTTTGTAGGAATGTTTAAGAGTCTGTTGGTAGCATACTGCTGCTACAGTTTTGGGGAGTACCAGTTTTACATAGAAAGCTTTTTTTTGAATTTTGTTTTCAATTATCACCTACACAAGAGTGTTTTCTTTCCGATTTTTTTTATTTCGAGCAATGGTAAAACTGACCCAGAGCATTCCTAATGTAATCAATTTATGATTATACTGTACAGTGCTGCCTATGATTACACTGCATATGAGTCATTTGTACGGATTCACAACGAACATTGATTCGTCATTGCGTTATATTTTGACGTTGATCGTTGCCCGATAACTGATCCGTGGTTTCCACACACATTCTGGTTCTGGTTTGAAACATGACCTCGCGATATACATACGTTCAGCATCAACCGCAAACGCTCTTTTTTTTTTGCTTGTTTCTTTTTTTGTATACAAGATGCGCAAAATAGTTTATCGATAATATTAGTTTACTAAATTGATTCGGAGTCATGAGTAACCTATTTTATGTGTGCGTCTTTTTTCAGAAAAAACTACCAGCGAGAACAATACGACGGAAAATTGGGGTCTTATATTGGACATCTGTGACCGTGTAAACAATGGATCGGCGACACCGAAGGATTGCTTAAAATGCATAATAAAGAGATTAAACTCTCTTAATCCGCATGTGGTCATGAAAGCGATTACGGTACATAATTTATTAGAAGTGTTTAAAAAGAACTAACATTAATGTACCTTGTTGTTACACATTCCAGCTTCTCGATGCGTGCGTTAATAATTGTGGTAAACAGTTTCACCTGGAAGTTGCCTCCCGGGAGTTTGAGACGGAGTTTAAGAAGCTGCTGCAGAAAAGTCAACCAAAAGTGACAACGGTAAGTAGGGAAAGATGAAAAAACTAATCAAGTACCGATTTTTATTGTTACCTATTTTTTACATTATTTTACACATAATAGAAGCTAAAGCTTACCCTCAAACGTTGGGCAGAGGATGTGTTCAAGTCTGACCCGCAGCTTGATCTGATACCTTCGCTGTACAAAAAGCTGCGTGAGGAAGGTCATGATTTTAGCGATCCATCGGCAACACCAAAGCGCGAAGCGACGCTCAGCAAAGATCCGAACGTCGTGTCTAGTCAGCAGGAGGAAGATGACATTGCGAAAGCGATCGAACTTTCGCTGAAGGAAGTCAAGAACACGCAATCTCCGAAAATGATGTCATCGTCGGGAACGGTAAACCCGAAATGAAGCGACCATAATGATGCAACAATAATGTGTTTTACTTTGCATTACAGACTGCGACATCTTTGTATCCTTCTGCTTTGTTATCCACTTCGGCACCGGTGGTTGAGCCGCGAAAGGTAGGAAAGTTGTTAACGTTAAGAAGAAAGTAATTACAAAGCAATGTTTTACCACATTAAATAGGTGCGCGCACTGTACGACTTTGAAGCGGCAGAAGACAACGAGCTAACGTTTCAGGCAGGTGAAATCATCATGGTTCTGGATGATTCCGATCCAAACTGGTGGAAGGGACAGAATCAACGTGGCGAGGGACTATTCCCATCCAACTTTGTCACGGCGGATCTGTCCGTGGAGCCCGAATCCCTTTCAGCGGCGTCCGGTAAGGGTACGAAGAAGAGTGTTCAATTTTCGGACGAACAAAAACTGGACGGTGATAAGGACGGACAGCAAAAGCAGCTACAGTCGGCGACGGTTGAAATAAATGAGGAAAAGATCGATCGTTTGCTGCATCTGATACACGAAGCCGATCCGGAAGATCCTTCGCAGGACACGGACGAAATGTTGCAGCTCGAGCAGCTCGTCAACCAGATGGGACCGATGATTGATGCGGAGTTGGAGCGGGTCGATCGAAAGCATGCCCAGTTGACGCAGCTAAGCAGCGATCTGGTGGATGCAATCAACCTGTACCACAATCTGATGCGCGAACCAGATCGTTCGGCGATGATGTCGATGGGTGGCCCTGCGGGAGGCTATGGAACTCCCGGTGGTTATGTGGGCGGTCCAATGAACCCAATGTACGGAATGCCGGCCATGTACCAGAGCCTTCCGGGTGTAGGCATGTATCCTATGGCACCGGGAGGACCACCATCGATGCCGGGTGGCCAACCGATGCCGGCATACAGCATGGGTCATCTTCGGCACGATATGACGCAAATGAATGTTGGCACGATGGGACAGTTTCCCACACCGCAACAGCAACAGCCTCCCCAAACGGCGATGCATCATCACCATCAGCCTCATCCGGCGCAGGGTGGTTCCATGCAGACGGTTTCTCAAAATGGTCCCACCACAAACGGGATGCTTTCACAAGTCGCACCGACCACATCGTTGGCTGGAGTGAGCAGTCAACAGCCTACCACAACGGTCGCTCCACAGACGATGCCAAATATGACCGTAGGACCACCGATGGCTCCGCAGCATGGGGCGATACCGCAAGGATTCGCCAATCCCACGTCACCCCCGCCAGTCGGTATGTCCGGTCCTTCGTCTCACCATCAATTGCAGCAAGCGCCACCAAACCCAAATCAGCATACGCTTCCGCAAATGCGACCGACTGGGCAGCCCCCGGTCAGCTATCCCAGCTATGTTCCTCAGCAAGCACAGCAGCAAAACCAACCGGCCGTGTCGCAGCCCGTACAGCAAAATGCCGCACCGCAAGGAATGCAGCCGGGTGTAGGGGCAGTGCCCGTTGCTAACGGACCACCACCAACATCCACCCAACCGGTCCAAACGAATCTGAACCACCACCATCATCCAAGCCAACATATACCGATCAACATGCCGCCAACTCACTTTCCTCCCGCTTCTGGTGCCCCACCTCATCAACAGCAACCACAACAACAACAGCAGTTCATGCCTCAGATGGGTCCGCCAATGGGCAATTTCGGCCCAATGGGACCTCCAATGAACATGTTCCCTCCCGGTGGCCCTGGTGTGGTCGGTGGGCCTTTGTCGATCAACACAAACCACCCGGGACCCCAAAACATTCCCATTTATCAGCAGCAGCGGTAAGCAGGAATAGTGGTGGGAATGATAAGGGAGGGGATCCGTCCCGATCACCCAACAGCAAAACAAAAATTTGACCAATGCCAGAGTTTTTGGATCGAATTTCGATTCGGTTCGAGATGAAGGGTACGGGATTGGTTCGATGCATGGGGTATGTACGGTGTGGTCGCCTAGCGCTTTAGGTATTCTTTTTAACTAAACTTTTCTAGCCATAATCGAGCGTAAGGAAACTTTTGCTTTCTGTTGTCTGTAATATGTTCTGTTGACTGTCTCTGTATTGAAATGAAGAACGCTGCATGGATGAAAGAGATAAATTAATTATTGTTTTGTTTCGGTGAAGATTGCACGAAAATGATATTTCCAAACGAAAAAAAAGAAGAAAATTCCGAGCGTGGGTTTAGCCAGGAAAGCATGCTACAGACTTTCTTTATTCATCTCAAATGGCACGCTTGCCTGTTGTTTTGAAAAAGGAACGGGTTGTGCAACCCCATTGCTGGCAATAATAATAATAACATTAAGAATGCATTACTAAATACATTACGTTTTTGAAACAGTATAGAAAAATTGCCGCTGGAGATGCTTCCGGCAGTGTGATTAGCGGGGATGGAATTAAGAAGGCCGAACAACTAATGTGCAGCAATGATGGGCGATGGATTTATTAGTAGCGACGGCCCGTACTGGCTTATTTTTGAACATTCGCAGAATCTACAAACGAATAGGGTTTAGCGTAACAAAGTGGATATATAGGATATGTATTTATATACGCAATATCATGAAGCGGCCGGCCGTTCGGTAGTTAATGCGGTCGAGTTGGGTTGGGTGTTTTGTTATCCATGGTCAAACGGTGCACCGAGC
The DNA here is from genome assembly GCA_018908115.1 of Anopheles rivulorum. Taxonomy (NCBI): domain Eukaryota; kingdom Metazoa; phylum Arthropoda; class Insecta; order Diptera; family Culicidae; genus Anopheles; species Anopheles rivulorum. The sequence goes on along the minus strand of STHB01000003.1, from coordinate 2,441,794 downwards.
TGCAGTGGCTGCAATCGAAGTGAACGTATTGAAAGATGAACCCGGTTTGAATGCTGTATAATAGTTGAGCTACGTACATACATACACAATCTATATTGAAAAATAAACATACTAAATTAATAACAGCCTAATGTGATTTTTG
>STHB01000003.1:2321058-2441047 GCA_018908115.1 Anopheles rivulorum | reverse complement strand
CCAGAACAATGGTGCCGTACAGTGAATCTACTCACCACCGAAGGCTTGGAGGTGGAAAAAATGTTGTCCATAATCGGTGGTCACCCGAGCCTACTGGTAAGGGCACCGGAAAAGATTGCAGAAAGCTTACACTGTTGGCGATCGTGCCAGTTCGGGGATGCGAACATGAAAGTGCTTCTGGCAGCTCATCCTTACTTTCTGGAGTACACGAATCATGGACAGCTGGCGCAACGTGTCGCCTTTCTTCATTCACATTTCGAGACGCGCAAAAACGTGTACCGATTGTTTCTGAACGCACCGAACCTGGTGGTGGATGAGCACCACGTGACGGAGGCCAAGATCGTTTATCTGATGCAAACCATGCGCCACGATGTGCTGGAGGTGGTGAAATCATGTGCCTTTTCCCATGACCTTGACCATTTACGCTGTCGGCACACGTTTCTGGAGCGATTGGGATTGTTTAAGCCGCGATCACTGAAGGTGGATAAGAACACGCCGACCGGCAACCCGCCGGTGCACCAGATTACTGACACCAGTGACAAGCGGTTCGCGGTGAAAGTGGCTTACGTTACGCTGGAAGAGTACGAAGTGTTTCAGGATCTGTTGCGGCGAGAAATAGGACAGGATGGACGGTATGAAGCGGACGATGAACTAGATCCGGTAGAAACGGACAGTGAACCTAGAAAAACTGCGTATCGCAAGAAAGGTAGGTAAACGCGGATAGTAACGACGTATCAGATGTGTCCAAAGGTCAACAATTAGTTTTACAGCAATAAATGCACACATTCGTAGTGCGAATAATATGTAATTAAACAATGGGCCGGTTGTCGTTATAACATGACTTTGTTTATTAGGTTGTTTAGAGTGAACAGTTCCACTTGCCCACGCATCATATAATCGAGAGGCTAAAGTTACAATCGTAGTCATAAAGAACAATCGATAATTTTCATTATCCAATTAGAGAAAGCGTTTGGCGCGGGCGCTTGTATTTGTGTGTGTGTCTGTGTATATATATCGATAAAGTGTAAAACGGCATAGCGCGGAAAAAGACGGTGCAAGACGGGAGATAAATAAGTTGTACTCGAAACACGCTACCTCACACTCCACCGCGCATCATCAATCATTCACAGCTCGTTTGCCTTAATTTTAGCATCATATTTGCGTACCATCTTTGCGAAATCTTCGTACCCCGCAATTTTGATCGCTTCATCACAGTCCAGCCACTTCATATCCTGGTGCTCGTCGGACAGCTTTGCCTCCTGCGCAGGATTACGCAGTTCCGCCAACCAGTAAACGACCACCTTATCGTGTCCCTTCACTTTGTACTCCAGCGTGCACGATTGCTTCCGATACACGTTCAGGTCACTTTCTGCGTAACTAAAACCGATAATAATGCCCAGTTAACATTACATTGCCGTATTGCGGTAAAACATTTGACCTTGCCGACATTCGGCGAGGGTCGGGACTGTACCATACCCGGCTTCTTCGGTCGTTTCACGCAGCGCTGTCGCGTAATCATCTTCTCCCGGATCGACGTGACCTTTCGGTGGCGACCAGTGATGTTGACCGTACGAGGCCTGCAGCATAAGATACTCGATACGTTCGCGCAGTCGACGAAATATGAGAAAGCCGGCCGCTCGTTTTGCCATCTTGCTGTCCTTGTGTTCAATGGTTGATCCTTTTATTCGTCAACAAAACAGTAAAAGAAACAACGCAGATAGGAAAGAAATCCGTTGCAGGCGGAAATGCTGAGTAACGCAAACAGTATTTGTACAGTTAAACTCAATGTGCACGCGCGCGTGTATCTGTGTGTGTATGCTTCGTTGCACTGAACGCGGACAGGGAAGAATCGGGGAGGTGAACTTTGTCCGATGCAACGCGGCGTGTTTGAAATGAAATCACGGAAAATAGTGCAGCGCAGCGAGCAAAACAAAAAGCATCTGTGACTGTCATCGGCGAACACAGGGTGTCCCGGGTATACACGAACCGGTTCGAAAGCGGTTCTTATTCAGCAAATATGCTGACAGTTTGACACAAACGGAGTGCTGTCAAAACATATGTTTGCCGCATCTGAAGCGTAAACGAAACGCAGAAGAGATTTTGGAACAGTTTTTCAAAGAAACAAAATACAGACGCGTTCAATATGTCCGGCCAGTTTCCGGGAGGATATCAGAGCCCCAGCGGGCATCGGGGTAACTACAATAGCCCGATAATTCAGCAACATCTAAACCAAATGAATGTTCCCAACCAAATGGGAATGATGGGTATGTAAAGGAAGGTTACCTGTTCGTTCGTTTTACCAGCCATAACTCTTCCAATTTAGGATTCAACCAAAACAACGTAATGAACAACCCACAAATGCAAGGTGTACCGGGGCCGGGTAATCAGGATATGGGTCTCAATCCGGGCATGATGCAGCAAAACCAACAGCAGCAGCAGCAGCAGCAAATCGCACAAGGAATGCAATCCAATCCTCAGCAGATGCCGTCGAACCAGCATCAGCCGGGCCCAAATCAAATGGTCGGACAGAATCCGACCCATCAACCTACGCAACCATCACCGCAGATGGGCATGCAACAACCGGGCGGTAATGTCGGACCTGGCAGCGTGATGAATAACCCCCAGTCACAGAATCAGTCCGTGCCGCCGAATCAACCCGGTGGCGGAACGACTGTACAGCAGCAGCAGAAAGCCGAATTTAATCTTCTCTCGCTGTGCCGAATCGGACAGGAAACGGTACAAGATATTGTGAGCCGATTTCAGGAGGTGTTCGGTATACTACGCTCAATACAACCCCCCAATGGGACGAACCAGGGCCAGCTGTCGAGCAATGATAAGAAGGCGAAGGTGCAGGAACAATTTCGTACGATTCGGTTACTGTTTAAACGGCTGCGGCTTCTGTACGATAAGTGTAACGACAATTGCCAGCAGGGTATGGAGTACACGCACGTGGAAAGTTTGATTCCGTTGAAGGGTGAGATTGAGCGGACCGAGCCAGTCCATACGGAGGAGTACAAGAAGGCACTGCAGGAAAACCGGGAGCTGGTCGCGATGGTTCAGCTCAAGAACAAGCAGTTGCGTGAAATTATCGACAAAATACGACTGACTATATGGGAGATAAACACTATGCTAAGTATGAGACGATGCTAGGAAGAAAATGGATGGGATTAGCTTAAGAAGAAAATCAAGCAATGATTCCAGCACTCCAATATACGCATCGAAATGCGTGTTTAAAACTGTGCAGTATTTCGCTTTTTTATTTACTAATGCTGCTATGAACGATCGGCCCCGTACTAGTGTGCGGAAAGATGTATTTTTAGAAACCAGCATGTTGTGTTATTAATATATGTTTTACTTATTATTCCCATCTCACGAAAACGCATCCGTTTCATAGAACTTCACGCTCGGTGAAGGCTTTCGTTCCCACGATGAAAATGCAGCTCTCTTAGCTGAAACTATGGGACGGCCGAGTAATAAGTGCTTTCGGAAAACCTAGTAGAAATTATGGTATAATGGGATGTACTTATTAAAACAAACTGAAATAACTCAGACTCTGAATTTTTTTAAATAGCAAAATTTTCAAAAATCGCCAAAACCCCAATATTTTGACCACTGCTATCGCTAGTGTGTGCGTGTGTCGAGCAACGAGCATAGACGCGCGACGCATAATGTCAAAAGAATGGAGGGGGATGAAAATAATAACAAACGCGAACAAAAGAAATTTCACTCACTGCCCTTCTCACTGTTGTCCCTGGTGCGCTGGTACGCACGCTTCTTTGTCACTGCAGTTTCACGACCATATTACGAGGATAGCATCCGCGAATGCAACAAATGTTCCCATCCGCGGGGTTTTGTGGCCAGTTGTTCGTAATGTGTACGTCGGCTGTGTGTGGTTTTTAATGTGGTAAAGTGAGAATATTTGTGTGTATTTTATACCGTTGTCAACAGTGACACGACGTAGTAGGTGGGTGCACTAGATTGAACATTCTGGTGCAGCCAAAGCACCAAACATTCCTTCGGCCCGTTTACGACGGAGGATCATCAGCATAACACGACGATCTATAAATTCCGTGCCGTCAGCCGTCAGCCGCCAGCTGGTGCAAAAGTGGTGTCCCAATAATTATCCCCGCACAGTAGCCCCCTTCGGTGTGGTTGTGTAGTGTGCACAGAAATAGGCCAATGTTATCACCGAACCTGCGGGCTACGAACGAGCGATAACATAATACACAAAAATGCTGGACGCATATGTTGGGTACGACCTGAGCAGTGCCATCGAACCGGATGACATACCGAAAACGAACGACACTGTGTGGATACTGGGAAAGCAATATCACGCTACCGATGGTATGCTGCCTACTTTGTGTGTTTTCCATTACGGTGCATTACATATCATTTTCCACTTTCTCCAACGTCAACTAGATCTCGAAACCATACGACAGGATGTGCAATCTCGCTTGTGGTGCACGTACCGCAAAGGATTCGTTCCGATAGGCAACACACAGTTAACCACGGACAAAGGATGGGGCTGTATGTTGCGTTGCGGGCAGATGGTACTGGCACAAGCATTAATACAGCTGCATCTGGGCCGGGACTGGGTGTGGGAAGCGGAAACGAGGGATGAAATTTATCTCAACATTGTAAACCGCTTCGAGGACAGTAAGCAGGCTCCATTTTCGCTGCACCAGATTGCTCTGATGGGTGATTCATCCGAGGAGAAGCGAATCGGCGAATGGTTCGGACCGAATACGGTCGCACAAGTGTTGAAGTAAGTGGTAATCGGTCGCGTCACGTATGCAAGATTGAATTAACGATGGTTTTCATTTCCAGAAAGCTGGTAAAGTTTGACGATTGGTGCAGGCTTGTCATTCATGTAGCCCTGGACAATACCGTAGCAACAGATGAGATAGGTAAAGATGAGTAATATGTCTCCACGCAGCAAGCTTTCACTTCATATTACGCTCCTTATCGTTCCAGTGGAATTATGTGCAGATAAAAAAGAACCGGACGTTTGGAAGCCGCTCCTGCTCGTAGTCCCATTGCGGTTGGGTCTTAGCGAAGTAAATCCAATCTATATTGAGGGACTGAAGAAATGTTTCCAGCTGCCGGCAAGCTGTGGCATGATCGGTGGCCGTCCCAACCAAGCACTCTACTTTATCGGGTACGTCGGGGAGGAAGCACTCTACCTTGACCCGCACACAGTCCAACGTGTAGGCACGGTTGGCAGCAAGCAGGAACCGGCGGAACAGGAGCTGGATGAAACGTTTCACCAGCGGTACGCTAGTCGGATCAGTTTCACCTCAATGGATCCTTCACTGGCCGTATGCTTTCTGTGCGTTAGTCGTCAGCAGTTCGATCAGCTCGTGGCACGGTTTAACGATAGTTTGAACGGTGGCACCAGCCAAGCACTGTTCGAGGTAGCGAAAACACGCCAAGCACCGTGGACACCTACAACGGCTTCGTCCGCATCTTCGCGTAAGAACAGTGGACCAACCGAGGCCTTCAATGTGATATCGGCGACCGAAATTCCGAACGAAGGTAAGCTACAAGCCCCCTGGGCGTAAGAAATTATGCTAACGGTTCTGTTTCCAATTTGCCTTAGAATTCGAAGAGGTGGAACCACGCACGCTCGATGACTCGGACGAGGAGTTCGAGATTATAGCCTAGCAGCCCGACAACACACAGCACGATCACTCTGATGTGAACTGATCGAAACGTATAGCGCTATAAGCTTTCCATGAATAATTGCTGCCAACACGGCCAACCGCGTGTTGGGCCGCATCTTTTTCTTTCATGCTGCTGTTCGCCTCACTTCCCTTCCCCTGTTTGTCACACGCGCGCAGTACACGATAGTTTTATGCAATGGACAAGCGATCGAGAGAAAGAAAAACAAAAAAAAAACAAATTAATATTTTCGCCTGAACAAAGACACAGTCCCAATTGTATCGCTGCTGTCCAGCAGCTTGAAGACGTTTGTTGAAGATTTTAAGCGGGAAAAGTATGAAACCATTTCGGAGGGATAAAAGTAAACCTATTTAATAAAATGCGTAACAACAACACCCGTTTGGCGGAAATGCGTTTCGCGCTTCGGTATGTGTGTCACCAAAAAGACTGCGTGTTATTAAACCATGAATGCTTTATGTATGTATAATGTTTGTCAAACCCTCGGAAGCGTCTTCCTCCCTGGATCATGCGGCCACCACGCTCGGGAACGCGTTCTGCTTCGATATGACGAGCTTGTTGTGCTGGTAGCTAATATAGCCCTTAATACGGCCCTCGTATATCAAGTTCGCCACGATACAGTGCGTCTCGTCCATGGACACATCCTCCACGCCGGAAAACTGTAGTGCCGTCTGGAATGCGTTCATATCGATCTGATGCGTTTGCAGCGTTTGGTGTACTTTCTTGAACAGGTTCCGGTACGTGAGTATCTTCATCTTTTCCACGATTAAATAAACGCCCGCATTAATGAAGAACATCTCATGCCGACGGATTGCTTCGTCGAACCGTCGTACGTTTCCTTCCTTTACGGCTGAGGCCAAATCGTGAAACTGTAGTACATTGTAACGTTCGAGTACCTCCTTCCGGGGCATATATCCTAGCAGCATCTTGACCGGGGTGAGATAGATCAGTATTAGCCGCTTATTTTTCGTGAACCGTCGCGGGCAGTTGTCGAACGCGAAGCTGAGATATTCTTCCGCATTTTTGAAGTCCGAATCGTACATCGCCTTTCGGCCAGCAAAGTATTTGTACGTGATGCGTTGCGCTAGGCTAAAGCTGTCCTTAAAGTTGGAACTATCGATCGCACGGATCAGTGGTTTGCACAGGTGCAGCTTGTTAATGCGAAAGTACACCTTCAGTAGCTGGTTGACCAGATTGAGCATGCCGAGACGCTTCGTGTCTTCGTCCGATGAACGTGTATCGCCGGCACATACGCGAAAGCACGACATTAGACTTTCAGCGGCCTTTTCCAAGATTTCTCCACACTTGGAGAAATTCGTTTGCTGTTCGCACTTGGTCGCCAACAGCCGTAAATCGATCGAAACGACGTACATAATCGGCAGGATCCAATTTTCTTCCTTCATCTGTTGTAACAGCTTCACCACCGCCTGTATGCAGCTCGTTTGGTGCCGGTACGCTTCGGTGTAGTTCGGTGCCTCGGAACGCATCAGATGGTAGACGGCTTTCAGGTGGGCGGAAACGATTTCATCCAGCGGGGCTGGTAACTGTCGGCTAACGGCGGCATCTGGATTTTCTTTGTACAGGTTCGGGTCGTTAACGTGGAAATCTTGGAGGGAGAGGAACCGCGCCACTGCCTGGCCCTCGTACGCATTCCATACGCGCATTATTTTGTTTAGGTAGTCGTGTAGATACATTTTTACTCCTTACGTTACACTTCAAAACTGATGTTTTACTAGATGCGTTGAAGAACTTTACAAAAATCCAGACACAATTCCGAGTCGCGCTATGGCTGTATGAATGCGGCACAACAAACATCAACAATCGTTTGACAGTTCGATCTGTTGGGTGCTGGTAAAAATTTTGTTAGTGAAACGGTTGTTGCACGAGAGGATGCAGCAACTGAATGAGATTCAAACAATCGAAAAAAAATTTAAAGAAGCTATTCTTTACTTCGCTAATGTTATCATAATATTATTCAAACCCCTCCTGTGGCTTTCAAATTCTTCAAGCACAGGGAAATAAGACACCAAGCCGCGAACTATAATTCGTAAACCAAACGATCGAATTTCTATGTTTTGTAAACAAAGCACACGTGCAGAGCCGGCACAAAAACAAAACTGTTCTGCCGTACACTTCATAGCAAAAATGGGTGTACGTGGTTTAACAACATTTATCGGTGCAAATGCTGCGGTTTACCTGAAACCTTACGAACTGCACGACTCAAAGCTGGTCATCGATGGAGACAATCTGTGTCTGCAGCTGTTTAAACGCTCCCAAAACATTTCGGTACCGCTCGGTGGAAACTACGACGCATACTATCGGATAGTGGTGGATTTTTTCGAAAAGCTTAAACTGGTTAACGTTACTCCTTATGTGCTTCTAGATGGTGGGTACGAATCGCGAAAGATGAGCGTCGTAAGGTACCGGATGCAGCAAAGAATTCAGAAAATGAAAGGATTCCACCTTGCAGCGATCAGCGTCACTACGCCGCTCATGGTCCGTGAGGTGTTTGTCGATGCGCTAAAGGTATCGGGAGTGTGCTTCATGCGCTGCGCCTTTGAAGCAGACGATGAGGTGGCGATATTGGCAAGAAAACTAAACTGTCCGGTGCTGAGCTACGATTCGGACTTTTACATTCATGACGTCCAGTACATACCGTATGTAACGCTGTCGAACAAGGTCTTCCACAAGGTGTCGGACAAGGATGGGAAAAATTTTAGGATAGGTGTTGTTCAACGAAAGCAACCCAAGAAAGCGAAGCATCGCTCCGATGGTATACGATACGTTGCGCATTACGGCGATGAGGATGCAATTGAAGGTGAGGAAGTGGAAACGTATACCTATCTAGACTGTTGCTTGTACACGATCGACAATCTGATTGGCCCACATGGACGGTTGGGCAGAGAGATGATTCCACTGTTTGCGGTATTGCTCGGTAATGATTACATCGAACGTACCGTACTGAAGCCATTCTATGAGGCGATAAAGGCGGGTCGAGCCAACCGCAAAATTAACCGCCACGAACGTCGTCTGAAGGTGCTGCTGAAGTGGTTACAGAATCACACACTACAGTCGGCTACGCGGGCAATTATTCGCCACATTAAGGGAGAACACAAGCAGAATGTGTACCGAAAGATTCTGACCGCGATGCGTGGCTACAATTGTGAGGACTGCACAGCGTTACATTTTTTCGGATTGCAGGATACCCAAACGGACCGAGAGCAGCTGGACGATGAAGAGCTGGAGCGAGAACTTAAAACTCACCTAGGACAAGTGGATACGGAGACAGAACCGATGGTAGATTTTGGTGTGGAAAGTTTTCTAGATAACGACGATGCTAATGGGCAAGTGGAGGAGGAAGAACCGATATCAGCAAGTGACGATGAAGTGAACGAGCAATCGTCAGTTAATAATCTCTCTTCTGCGGAAGAAAGTGCTAAAGGAGCGAAGGAAAACGGTCCACCGTCCACTGAAGGATCCGATTCGGAGGTACAAATTATGGATGGTCATGAACCACTCGTGATGCAGGGTCTGACAATACGCAACAAGTTCAACGACCGTAACTGGCCCGAATGGTTTAAAGATCTGTATCGTACCGCGAAAGTACCACGCTTTTTGGCGGATTTGCTTCATTCAAACTTCTTCCTGAATTATCCGCAAATTGAGGACATCCGGAAACCGGATGCGAACGCACTAAGTCTTCCGATTTTGCGGACCATTTTTGCTATACTTAAAACCAGTTTCAAGGTGAAAACAACCGAATTTAAGTATATCACCAGAGCAGTGAACAGTACCGGAGTAAAAAACGTCTGTCTCGAAGACGTGTGTTTACCGAAAGGGATGACTTACGATCCGGCCAAATTGCCCAACGTTATTCTTCTGCAAAAGCTCTTCGAAGAGTCCGGTATCGAACAGTGGCAAGATTTGTTTCGAACGATTAAAAGCGTCCCGAGCAATCTAAGGTTGTACTTTTTGGCCATAATCTATTGGGCTAAAAACTGTTGCAGCGTAAACCTGGCGCACGTGCATGCACTGATTGTATGTCTGCTACAGTTGCAAATCGTTGACAAGGCACTGAAAAGTATGAACCGAAACGTGGATCAATTCCGCCAGCAGAATCAATCATACCTGGAACAGCAGCGAAAAACGAATGGCGCGGAGAGAAAGGACACAAAGCCAGCAGCGACTGGCTTTAATCGAACGTTTTACAACAAGCTAACGAGTGGAACATCACGAGCAGAACTGATGCTGGCGTACGATGAATTAATACAACATTTTACTGTGCAAGAAAAGTGCGTGGGTGAACGTAAAGTAACGATCGAACCCGATACCATGCACACGCTGGCCAGCCTTCAGTCGGTTTGCTACAATTTGTATGCCTTGATCCCGCTGTTGGGCTTCCCGTACGAAAATCTGCACATGCACGAACTGTACAACAGTGTGTTCGTGTACAATGTGTACGAGTGGATTAAGGCACGTGCTGATCTGTTTGAATTCGAGCGTTCGTCCATGTATCATCATTCGCCCGCACTGCTAGCTGCATTGCATGTTATGGTAGAATTTGTTCAGCGGTTTGTACCAGAGCTACAGGACCGGAAACGATTGGTAAAGGCAAAGGCGCATGGGAAGAAATCGAACCAGGCGACAAGACAAGCGAAACGAATAGCTAAGGAACTAGTAAGGCCGGCTAACGATTGGGAAAAGAAGGATGATACGAGCGAAAGTGACGATGAAGCGTTTGTTGATGTGAATAATAAGTTTAGTCAACTGTTGTTAGCTGGTTGATGGCAAATAAAAAGTGTAAAGGAAAAAAAGTGTTTCCCCATTTATGGTCAAAAGAGTGCATGAGAAAAGATCCTCCCCAAACAAGTTGTAAACGAATCAAATTCCACAACTTTCGTAGCATTAAAAGGCCATCCATAAAATAAACCGAAAAAAGAAAAAAGGAAAAAATTACAGCATTAATGTTGCATTTGAAAATTACACGTGTTACAGCACCTGACCACGTGTTGGTGAATGTTAACCACTGTGCAGTATCGATCGCAGCAACAGTCGGCTCAAGAAGTATGCTCCAACGCACCACACCAAAAGCGTATGATGGGGCGTGCGTATATATTTTTGGACCTTTGTGTGCGTAATACGCGCTTTTTGGGGTGAAAACAAACGTATAAAAAATATCGCGACACAACGGCGCCACTGCTGACACTAGGTCTGCTGGTGAACGTTACGTTGCTAAACACAACAAAGAGTGCTACAAAAGGGTGCAAACATAAACCGAGCATATTTTGTACGGCCATGTACAATAGGCAACACATAGAGGGATTTGATCCGCCTCACCCCCAGTATCCTTCGTATGGTTACAACGATTGCTACAACTGGAACGGTGCACGGTGGGTGCAGGCTGCAGAAGGTGTTATACCGCCGGATGCCGTCGTTGGAGGATTCGAAGATGAACCGACGTACATCGGACGAGCAAAGCACGGCAAATCGATCGTACCAGGACGGGTGATACCTTCGAAAAAGGCTTGTCTTATCGGTTACGATCGGTCCGAGGTGGCAAAGCACGATTACCAGGTGCTGTGCGGGTTCGAGGGTAAATTCGTGGAAACGTCGGGAGGACACGTACCGATCGGTGCCCTGCAGGCCGGAGTAACAAAGCATGGAAAACCGATGTACATTGGGTTGGTATGTTTAGGATCGTTAAAAATTATTGGACGAATAGTGCCGGAAGACTTCTGCTGCTACGCCATGTATCATAACTTTGAAAAACGTTTCAATGAATATGAGATTTTTGTGTCCACGGTGGAGTATCAACGAGCAGCATAGAGTGTAGTGTAAAGGAACTAATGCTAAAGAATCCATTTTTGGAGTAACACAAATCAAAGAATTTTAATATTATTGAAAGTGTTGAAAAAAAAAAAACATCTCGACATAAAAACGTTTTCATCACAAGCAAAACGCACCTTTTTTCAACCCCCTTGATGGTGTGCGTGCGTGCATAAACACGCGCAACCCAACAGTTCGCGTGATATGTAATTCCAATGTTATAAGTTCAAGACAATTTTTCGGCAGTGTATGCGTGAAATGATATTTGCTGAATTTTTCGTAATTCTGAAAAAAGAAACGCATAAAGATTGAGTGAAATACATACAATTTGCGCTTTGTGTGTGATAGGTGCAGATCGTTCGTTGATAGGAACGTTCCGTTTTGGTGCGGAAGAAAGTGCAGTGATTTTAGAGTAGTTCGAAATGTACAACCAACAATGGCCTTACCATGTTACCCAGACCATGCCCTCGACAGGGTACAACGAAAGTGTACACTGGGACAGCGCCCGCTGGGTACAGGCGGCGGAAGGATTGGTACCACCGGATGCGGTCGTCGGCGGATATGAAGGCGAACCAACGTTCATTGGACGGGCGAAGCACCGTGGATCGATCGTACCCGGCCGGGTTGTGCCGTCGCGGAAAGCTTGCTTCATTGTTTGGGGCGGCGAAGAGCATGAAAAGCGCGACTACCAGGTGCTGTGCGGTTACGAAGGAAGATTCGTACGTATCGGCAGAGGCTACGTACCGGACGGTGCACTACGTGGTGGCGTAAGTGAGCAGGGTACTCCGCTCTACATTGGATTGGTGCGTTTAGGGCTTACCACCCTCGTCGGTAAGGTACAGCCCGAACATTTATGCTGCTACGTCGGTATCGATGGGGCGGAGAAAGCGTTTTCCGAGTACGATATTTTTGTATCCATGAACGCGGCCACAATGACCAACTGAATTCGCCGTTCAATCACGTACAGTCTACTTACTCACTGTGTTCTACCTCTAAGCAATGCAATAAATTATTAAAAACTGCCGCGGAAACGTTCGAATTCTTTCCCTGATGTGGTTGTTTACGGTAATAGGTTTTAAAATGGATCTTCTTTATTACAGTATGTGTTTGTGTGTTAAAGCATCTCGCACATTAATATCGACAAAAGAAACCAATCGCTCTAACTAGTCATGTTTCGCACAGCCATTTTAAGTATCGCTCGTTTAGTAAGCGTAAGCACCCGTTTATGAGTATTGTGGTGCTTAGTTTGAAGATTTTATAAACACTTCATAGTTAATGCTATTTTTCTCCTTCTTGTTTAGCGGTATGTAACAAACGGTGTGTGAACGTTGCACCTTGCCACAGACAAATTCCCCGTCCACCTTTACCCTGCCAATGTACAATGGTTCGCCCTGCTCGGATACACCGGCCGGCGTGGCACGAAGCAGAATGTTCGTATCGGTACACGGCACAAACTCACCCGGTGTGCACAAGATTTCGTACACCTTTTTCTCATGGGCCTTACCACCCCACGGAATGAAACACAGCTTCCTGGCCGGATCGATGAAACCGGGCGTTATGGAACCGGCGTGTTCGGCGCGGCCTAAATAAAGTTTCCTTCGCTTGCTGGTGCCACATACCACCGCACTCGGCGGTATACTGTCGTTCTCGTGGTAAAGAACCCATTTCATACTGTGCAACGTATCCCAGCGGTACAGCTGTTGTCTTCTGGATATTCGTGGATTGCGTTCCTCATCGTTGATATCGTAGAAGTACATCTGTCGTGGAGAGGATGCTGCTAAAAAAACAGCAAACAACGTTGTGACTCATCGGCACGGACAACTAAATTTTGTTTGCGGAATTAAATGAAACACATGCGAAGCACTTACTGTAATTCACCATACTGATAAAAAGGAATTATTAGTTGCCAGGTTGCAGTAACCCCGTCACTACAAAACCAACTCCGTTGGCCAATTTACCGATAGTCACACTGCATCGCAATTTCAGACTACTTCAATTCAGGTCTTTCGAAGGCATTTTTTTTGGATTTGATGATTCATACAGGTGAGCGCATAATGTCATAACAAGTGAGTCGTGAGTAAAATCGAGCAAGTGAGCATCTTTCCTCACGCATAGAGCAACAGGTTAATGGTAAGTTAAAAGCTGCAATTAAAAGCTCGGAACACTAAATAAAATGAGTATGAAAGGGTTGAACATTTCTTTTTTTTATGTATTTAGTTAAACAAATGTTTTTATGTGATATTGTTGATAATACTGTGAGGAATTCATTTCCCGTACGGATGTAAACAAGTGAGAATACATCGATCTCACTCGTGAGCTAACAAAATCGATGTTCAAGCAAGCATGTTTGTCTTGACCGTTAAGTCGACGAAACTATCCAAGTAGTAGAAATGACACCAGAACTATTTTGAACATTGCACAATCAGAGAAGAAATTTTGAAATAACTTAAGAGCGAGCTGAAACTCTTTTGGCGGTATAGTGAACAAGACCGGTTCATTTGTTATTTTAGATAATTTATTTTATCGAACTTTGCTTTGCTTGGGTGATTTCTTCATACTGTTATCGTTGCGGCATTATAAATATCTAGAGCTACATAGTTTAACATTTGCAAGCATGCTTTTTAAAAGTAAAAGCTCGACGGTTTGACTGTTTGAATGTGCGCTTTTATATGCGTTTTAGGCTTGTTTGTGTGTATGTGTGTGTGTGTGTGCGCGTGAGTGTTTGTGAGTATGTGTGCTTGGCGTAATCCTAAGCCAACTTCCCGGACATTACCGGTTCGCCGGACAATTGGTAATCTTCCCCTATTTAGCGTCCTAAGGATTGACGTAGATTTCGTACTCAGCGAATGCGAGCTCCTGGCCACCGTACGGAATGTAGCATACGCCATGGGACGGTTGTACTTTGCCCACCGTCACCGAGCCCTCGTGCGTAACACGTCCAATGAACAGCGGTTCACCATCTTCCGACTCTCCCGCTGGTAGTGCAGTCGGTGGAATGTCACCACCGCTAGTCGGCACAAATTCGCCATTGAAATCGCACAACACTTCGTACTCCGCTTTCGGATTTTCAACTCCACCCCACGCAATATAGCACACTCCGTGCGATGCTACCACCTTGCCCGGGATAATGCCACCCTCGTGCTGAGCACGGCCAATAAACATATCCTCTCCGTCCGAACCACCGACGACGGCATTCGGGGGAATCTCACCGTTGGCAGCCGCTACCCAACAGGCAGCTCCACCGCCACTGCGCAACGCAGCGGCCGTCGGTGCGGATGGGCTTGCCTGTTCCGAGGCGGGCTCAATTAGCCACGAACCGGTGGCACCCCAGCCAGTACAAAAGCCGACACAATTGATCGGGAACGGTTCCGGGTTTTCGAACGACAGAAAAGCGGCCGCAGATCCTTCCATGCCGACCGTAATCACCTGTTAACGGGGTTGGGAAAACATGATTAGTAAGTAGTTGCCCATTGCAAACGCCCCATACACGCCTTACATTGTCCTGCCAACGAATCCAGAAACCACGGAACTCTCCGGCATTGAGAATGTCAGGCGTTTCCACCTCGGCAACGTCCGGCTTGGTGCGGTTCTTTCGAATAACCGATTTCGTGTTCTTCCAGCCACCAATAAACACCTCCAGCATTGGGTCCGATTCCTGCGGGTTGGTGGTGAGCGCGATGTGTGCATCGTTCGGTGCACGAACCTTGAAGTTGACCACTCCGTTACCGGCTGGCAAGAAGCGGTACTCCAGCTTGTCCTCCGTTTCCAGCTCTAGCAGGTTTTGCAGTTCAGAAAGATGGAAAGAAACGGAAGCGAAACAAAACGGAAACGATAAACCATCGTGCTTAGGTACTGTGAGGCGCATTGTACAGAACGGTCGTACTGTCCCACGTTCCCACATCAATCTTATGCCACGAATCGAACCTTGCGCAAACCATAAAGATACTATATTTAATGTACACACCCAAACAGCCCGTTTTCCCGTGACCTGATGGAGTGTACACGCGATCTACTTACCGATCGGGTCACGACGCGCTATTGGTGTACCGGAAACGACGGTAGTATTTCGCTCTGCAGCAGTACTACTACTAGTAGCACCAGCAGTACTACTGGTCACATTTTCTTCCGACTGTTTCCCTTCATCCACATCATTCACATTCTGCTCAGCCTCGTGGCCAGCGCTAGCGGCTGGATGGTTAGTTAATATTTTTTTCTCCTTGTATCTACGGTGTGCACCGGGATCTAATGGTGTATGCAGTATTAGTCACGTAAGTGGAGTGGGCAGAAGATGAACCCAAAAATGGTCAGAGTAGCGACATGAACCACAATGAAGATGATGAACGCGGCCAATCGAGTAAAGGGAATGCACAAAACGTTTAACCGGTTAGTGGAACTTTGATAATAGCGCTTGATGAATGGTTTAAAAACATTTCCGTAACTTTACATGCTTCTAATGCCTAACTGGTTGTCCCCGTTTGTTAATCCTTAGTCAGCCTAGTTGGTAGTTTGTGAAGGTGTTAATTGATCGTTTCTTTACCGTTCTGGTGCGGGGCATGTGTCGCTTGTTAGCATGCTGCTTACACTCCCTTTCCTTGGTACTGCCTAAACAGTTGAGTGCCGTGTAATGTAACACCTGTACTTGTTATTCTAACTTTCTAACCAACGGTACGCACGTAGTGTTGCTTATTTTGTATTTAAAAAGAATTAACTCATGCACACAACATCTCTCCCAATCTCTGTTCTGTGTGTTTTTTTTATATTTTTTGCTGAAAGAGATGCCGTACATGCTAGTTTAAAATGGCATGGGTACGCTTCGTTGGCCACAGCTGAAGTAGAACCGTTTGCATTCTTCTATATCTTCGTGCACCGTAGATCTTTTTGTTCGCAAGCTTTTCGGTCAATATCACTCTTGCGTTCTTGCGTAAACTTTCGTCGCTCTTTTGGCTCATACCATGAGGACAAAAGAGGAAAAATCGATAAGTTCCAAAAAAAAAGCCAAAAACCGTCTGCTGTCTTAACTCCCATACCAAATCCGTCGCATTGCATCATCAACGGGAGATGATAAAGCCGAAAGTGGTACGAAAAATCGATTGACCGACCTGCAGTCCCTATCGTCTATTTCTAAGGCAAGCTAAAGCGAACCGAAAAGGAAGCTTAATTATTTTGCCTTGCCGTTTTGTACCGTTGCAATTTTAGTATGCAACATTGGCGGCAGGTGGTGCACCTGCAGCCGGCATACGCACCATTTTGTCGTATCGTCCGAAATCGGTGCTGCGTAAACGTAAATTCGCCACCGCGGTACACAATCGGAATAATTTATCCATTTGGCTGGCTGACAACGATCGCTCGTGGAGCGATGATGAGCGTCCAACAACCACACCTGACTCCTTGGGCAAAAGGTGTTAACGTCATACTCAATGCTGTACAACTTCTCAAATAACAACCGCATTTTACTGGCGCGGTTAGGAGGTGCGAATGTGCGGAGGAACATCGCGTATATTCAAAAGGTTTTATTAGCGACCAAGCTGATGACTATACACTGACTAAAACACGATGGAAGACGGTGACATCACCGCCGTCATAAACGTTGGAGCACGGTTATACAAGGCGAGAGTGGGAAAGATTTGATCGTACGGTCAAACCCTGCCAACATTCATTCGCGATCATCACGCCAACGGAATGTTCCCCGTGTGCAGTTAAAGCGAGGGCAGACGGATCGCCGATAAGCGGGCGGCATGCAAGTAGGTTGTTGATTAAATTCAACTGCTGACCTCATCAACTGCGTTAAACAAAAAAATTGACCTTCCACGAGCGAAAACAACTAAACAAAGTGGTGCATAAAAGAGTGGCTTGGACACACCGATGACTGTTCCGATCGATAGGCGTCGTCCGCTGGTTGCAAGTTAGTTTGACCAAAAGTATCTGGTTTTTTTTTTATTTTCATTTACCAATCCATGCACAACAACTTCACAGTCACACGAGAAGAGGGGAAATCTTTATTTTCATCTTTATTTTTAGAAACACATCGAATGTGGTTGTCTTTTTTTTTTGTTTCAAGCTACTTTCACCAAACAACATGCCGGTAAAAATGGCAAACGAGAACGAGATGTGTGGAAGAAAACATCTGCAGATGGAAAATCACTTATGTTTTTCTTCACGTTTTACAAGTGGAAAACTTCAGCTTCACACTTCTTCACGCCACTTAAACACCTTCATTTATCTGGTAAAGTTGGTTCGATTTTCGTTACATTTTTTCTTCAGTTAGTTAGTTAACAAATTCCTCCCGAAACAAAAGATAAAAAGTTTATGGTTCTACTTACCAATGTTGGCCATATTTGTAGAGGGAAGCAAACTTGTAATACACAATCGCACAATAAACACAGGAAAACGGACGAGTACCGACCGGTGTGGTTGAGGTGCACGAGACTTTTAACGCTTTGTGCAGTACAGTCGTAATATTCGTTACACAGATGTTTGGCTGTATTTCGCGCGATCGAACCGGTCCCGGTGGCACATTCGCCTCGAGTTGTAGTAGAAGATGGAAAAAATCCACACAATCTTTCCTGCAAAAGAGTAAAGTAAAAACAGGTTAAAAGACATGTTTTGAATTTTCTCTCTTTTTTAAATGTTCGTCCTTTTTTGAATATGGCAACGGATGTTATTTGTTACGTTTAAAAGCAAGTTAAAAGACTTTTTAGCATTAAATATAGGATTTTTGTCCGTTGTGCGACGAACGGATCCACGAAATTAGCGATTCAGGTCAACGTTGCATCTCTCTTTTTCCCACAGTTCAAACGCGACAGGCTCTCGGTATGTTGCGCCGTTTGTCTCTCTGCTAGAGTAGTGCTCTGTGCCGTTAGTTTACAGTGTTGTGCTGATCGGTGGCATGTTTGCTTTTGTAACATATTTGGGTAGGGTCGATTTGTCCCACATGATGAAGAGATACATAAATTAAGGAAAAGAAATTCTACTCAATTTGAGGGCTCTCTGCATAGATCGTGGATATAGATTTAGATATGTTCCTGTTCCTGAGACACAGACCATGCGTAAACCCGTTGAAACCTCCATATTTACTTTATACGGCACAAATACATTGTGATATTTGCAAAATATGTTCCTTACCAACATAACACCCATGTTCTACTATTTTCCTTTATTTCAACGTACGATTTTACTTTTCTAGCGCAACATTGCAAAACCTTTCAAACCCAAAACCCGCCCCTACCACGCTAATGGCTGATGGCTAACGTAATATTACAACTAACCTACGCTCTATGTACAATTTACAATAGTTTCGAGAAGATTCAATAACGGCTAGTTATGTTCGCGTTGCCTCTTTGTTGTTGTTGCACACAAAACATATCGGTTGTAGGTTAATAGTACGCCGTTAGATAGCGCCATAGATTTATTTCTGTTTCGGTATGGTATCATCGTAAAACGGTGGCAAATTTGCGCCGAACTAACAACGCGCATCAAGATAGATCTTCTACACTAGAGTCCTTCATAATTGCTGTGATGCTACTAGTTAACGACTGTGTCCCATTTTCTAAAAACGTGTGTAATGTTAATATTGTACAAACATTTGGTATTGTCGTCATTGGATGAGTGGCGGGCGGGAGGTGAAGTGTCTAAGATTTGAGGACAACGCTCACCATAAGCAGGTGAACATCTAAGGAACATCGTGGGAAGTATTCTGGCAAAAGGAGAATGATCTTGATCTTCTTCATGTCAGTGGGTCATTCCAAAAATTCAACACACATTGCACAGAGCATGGCTTATGAATATGTTTTAATGTACTCCCTGAGCAGTAGATGCATGACAAAGGGGGGGAAGGTGACGATAAACGGTACCAACCATCACGAGACATACGTCGGATCTCTTTTATACTGGCACCATAAACAAAAACAAACAAAAGAGTCAGTCCGGCACAGCACGGAACATCCAACACTTTCAAACCAAACACCAAATTAACGTACAATAGCTGGGACCAAGCTGGTTAATAATTCCGCTGAGCGAACTCTACATCTAAATCAGGGCAGCAGCTTTGTGCCGCCGCTCATAAGGCTTTGCTTTCTACCAAACTACTCTAAATCACAGTTTTAAATAAGAAAACAGCTGCACCAACAATCGCTCTTGCTCGATCGAACGATAGTTGAAAGTGTCAGCGTGCAGCTTTGATATGAGGCGCGCTTTGGCAATAATATTTACAACACAAAAACCAAAAAAAAGAAGATAAACGTAATCATAATACACAAGGCGTGTTGAAAACAATAATGGTGTAAACGGAAATGGCTCAGGTAAAGACACCGGAATAAGCGGACACGACGTCCGTTATTCGGGATGTTCCTGCGGAAAATGAACTGCTAACGACTTATACGTGACTTAACAATTACGATACCTAAACTTTGTGCACTTTCGCTATTCTTTGTGAACGGTGTAGTGTTGTAATTCGCTAGTATCCGCTAGCACCAAGGCTTGCCCGAATTTGCTCAAACGAAAGCCAAAACGTAAGCGACCACGGTGCCATTCGTATCCATACGGGCAGGAAACCCTTGTACAGTGCGAAAAATCCTTCCTTTCCAATAGTTTGCTGCAGACAATCGATCGAACCTTTGTACAGCAGTCCTCTGTAATGTAAAACGGTTACACTTTAGTGGAAGCGAAGTGATACCATTGGGCTACGTTGACGTTCACTTACCGTCCGCTGGCATCTGTCGGTTGATTCATGATACGCGTCTTTACGACGTCTGCCGGTGTGCCCATGGTGGCCGCCACTAGACCCGCACAAATCGACGACATAATGTGCACCAGATGGCAATCGGGCAGGCCTGTTTTGTGCATAATGAAATGCTTCACCGTGTCGTACGTGGTCAGATCGCCTAGATTAACGAGTGCCGCACGCTGCACGTTCGGTACGCTGCCTTTCCACAAGCCAAAGATACCACCGCGACTAACAATTTCGCGGAAGGCGTGTGCCGCACTGTGTACACGTGGCTCCAGTCCGAGGAGACGGCGTTTGCCTTCCATCTGGATGTGTACCTTCACCAGATCGGCTGGAGAAGCGAGCCACTGGGCGAGCGCACCGGCACCGACACCGGACAGGGCAGACTGCCAGAGCGAAAAGTGTTCCTTTCCATTGCGCAGCTTCTTGCGTAGCGCATCGTACGTTACGATGCGAACTCCGCTGAAATGGAGATGTGGCGAAACTATTATTTATACGGCGTAAAGCTTTTCTGCCGGTGTTTTTTTGGCACTATTTCTTACCTGTACACTAGATGCCGGTACAGAGCGGGCGTTATTCCTTGCCACAGCTTTAGGGCGCCTTCCTCGCGGATGATACCGGTTGCAGTGGCGAACATGCCACGGTATTTGAGCTACGATGGGAAAATTGCAAAGAAAGGTTATAACAGATTGTTCTTTAAATTTGAGTTTTATAATAAAAATCATAGCTTATTAGAATAGGTATTAGGCTTTGCTACTCCCTATTATGTTGCTATCTATATCGAAACCCTATCTGATAACGTCATTCATAACAGTGTTATCGTTATAGCGCAAAGTCGTAAATTGGCCAAACTAATAGTGACAAGTGGTCTACATAGATACGTACAGCAGAGAAACTTTGTATGGTACGAACTTATATCAGCCTTCACTAATGCTAAACAACCGTATACCATCAACTACCAACTAATCGGTTAGTAACACAATAGTTATCTCTCCTCCTGATTTTATGGTCACTTCATCTCTAACGATTGTCTGATAATAATACTTTGCGCAGGCACTGGATTCGATAGCGCACGCGACATGTGTGCTTTGGAACTTATTGTAATACCTTTTTGACGGCACCTTCTGCATCGACTGCTGCCGCTTCGCCTTGTATCTGGAGGCGTGTTTTGGTCAGATCCAACGGATAGGTAACCGTTTCGGCGATGCTGGCCGCAAACACCGACACTAGGTAGGTGCACCAGAACGAGTCGGCGTAATGGTACTTGACCGGACGCATCTCCGTCCGGCCAGTAGCCGCCGTTTGCTGCATGGTGTCGGTGCCGGCTGTTGAAGCGTCTCCAGAAGCTGATGTCGATGGTGCAAGCGGCTCTAAAACGGAAAACAAAAACAAAGAAATTGTAAAACAGTGTTCAAACTTGTGAATTAAGTTATATTACATAGCATAAAAAACGATTTACCCACAGAAAAGTGTTTGCCGGGAGCTTAACAACGCCACCAATTTTTATGACCTTCGCGCAGCCGGCTCATTATCACAACTGATCCGTCGTGCCCCCCGAAATTGGAAGTCGTAAATTGTCGCACCAACAAACAAACACACACGCACTACAGATGCGTCTGCTTACTTACGTCTGGGAGGATTGTACACGATCCCGCACGAAAGTTCTTTAACGCGTTACCACCCGCGAGCCCGGAACGGTGATAACTGGTGTTTCGTAGTATTTGTATGATAGGTAGCTTAATGCTTGTTGTTATGATTGTTTGCCAATTTTACTCGCCCTCTCCTCACCGAACAGACCTGTCCCTTTTGGAGAGGGAAGAATGGCAAGCATTATGAGCACACGACCGACAGGGGCCGGCAAGGTCCGGGTCACTTGCTAAATTAATTTGTTCATAATTTTACAATGGAAAGGATCCTCTGAGATGTTTTTTTTTAATTCGGGTCGGTGAAATGAATATTAAAATATTAATTATATATTATTCAAAATACATTCTTCCTTTCATGCAGCAAATTTGATACATATGATGAAAAATGTACAAAACTTGTGCAATGTTCCGAAATAACTTCAGAAGTAGTATCAGTAAATATGAGGACCAGTTTATTGAGCAATTTGCAAAAGCTTTTCCGACCCCTGCTATAGGTGATAAGGACCATAATGGCAAGGCGCGTTTTTTACAGAGAAGATGAGATAAGGTATGTGTTGCGAACGTTGTTGCCTTACACGACTTAATACGCAGATTGGTATGAGATAATAGTAGTGGTTGGAAATGGTACCTGATTGTGGCAGATGGTTCATCGAAGCCGTGAAAGTAACCGGCTACGATTATCAGTTGAATGAATCAGGTCCTTGAATTTTACTACACGTTAGAAAATGTGTAAGCTTATCAATGATCTAGAGTTTATTAATAACTGCACCTTTTGCGATCGTTACTACAAGAACGATCGTTTTGTTTTGCCTAGCAATTACTTAGCTCTTGTGAAATGAGTTAATGTGGTAAGCATTTTGATCTATTCTAAACATTTGTTCTTCTACTAATGTTTAAAACGAAAATGCACCGAGCAAAATATTCAGTAAAACATAGAATTTTCTATTAGTAGTGACCTCATTTCATGTCGATTTAATTTCATCGATCTTGTTATTATTAAAACATATGCAACATCGTTAGGTAGACGTGCACTGGCAATGCCCCGCAGCTGGCCGTACACCACGTTGGTGAGAGGCATATTCTGAGTGAATTTAAAATTCAAGTTCACCACCCCGTCCAGGGTGACCCAAACCAACGGTATCAGTATGACTCGGATGACGCAAAAGCCTAACCAGTGCTTCTTTCGGTCGGTCCAAATGTTTGTGTGCAGTGCGAAAATAATGATGCCGCACGTAACAAACACACATAACTCAATCCAGGCTTTTCATATGAATGTGCGAAGCNAGACGTGCACTGGCAATGCCCCGCAGCTGGCCGTACACCACGTTGGTGAGAGGCATATTCTGAGTGAATTTAAAATTCAAGTTCACCACCCCGTCCAGGGTGACCCAAACCAACGGTATCAGTATGACTCGGATGACGCAAAAGCCTAACCAGTGCTTCTTTCGGTCGGTCCAAATGTTTGTGTGCAGTGCGAAAATAATGATGCCGCACGTAACAAACACACATAACTCAATCCAGGCTTTTCATATGAATGTGCGAAGCAGCGTAACAGTTCCTTGATTATGCGATTCTTCATTCTAAACCAGTGTGTCCTTACAAATTGACCTCCCTGTCATGGCACGTTTTGTAGCTGTAAAAAAGAAAGAAAAAACGATGGCAAGTGGGCGGTTTTTTAATCAAAAAATTTGATAGCATTCTATTGAGCATTCTCACAACATTATTGCATGGGAAGTGGCCGAAAGGTATCTGCAGCACACATCACCAACACAGACATAATCGGGCACAACGCAATAAGCCAAGCCCTATGATGCTTTTCCTATCGCCAAAAATAAACAATCGCACACCGTGAGCCACCACTACCAATCCGAGAACCGAACTTGCTTCCGACTCCCTGTGCGAATGACGCTTTGCCATGGTTTTTTATGACACTTTACAAAGAGGCTTGTTTCGCACGACCACCGACTTTAATGTGAGGCTTTTTTTTTGTTCGATTTGATAAGACAGCTTGAAGACAGACAACGGCACCGCGAACGACAAAGAGTGTGTCCTTGACGCTAAATACATTGAACTTACAATAGCATGTATATGCGTGCCGCTCGTCGGCTTTGTGAGACCCACGGCACGGCAATACCAGAAACGGACAAGAAGAAACTTAGCAATTGGATTTGAAGGGAAGCTGTGTTTTCTTCCTTGAGGTAGATCGTGTCTATATGATCGAGAATTTGAAAATCACCTCAGATCTACACGGGAAAAAATCGCGTGGAGAGTGACTGCAGCATGATTTGTTTTGGTTTTAATTTTAGATCCTCGGGAAAGGTATGAATATATTCTCTTAGGTAAGCAGTTGCACGTGCTAAATTTGAAGGGCAATTTGCCCGGCAAACCCTTAGTAACATACAGCTGATAGCGCGTCCTTGCTCGGGAGGAAAATAGACACATTTTTTACGGTTTACTAGCGCTAACCCACCATGCACATGTGCGCTTGCCAAAATGACAAAAACCTTCCATTCGATCGCCCACTTCCTGGCAGATCGTACTCGATCGTACGGAACATTCTTCACTTTTACTTGCAAAACGTTCGGTGTTTTGTTTCTTGCACATCCAAGCATGCGGGGTATGTGAGTCACTGGATTTTTCCGCAATGACAGATTGAAGCGAACGAACGATTTTCAATCACATTAGCATAATGGTGTCTCGTTTGAATCCAATCCAACAGTCCTTTCGCTTAACGGCGCACCGAGGCAACATTCAATCGATTTGTTTCATGAATATTACAGTCACTAACTGAAGAAAGTACATTGCTGTTGCCAATAGTTTTTACATGTGTGTGTGTGTGTGTGTGCGCGATATTGGAAACCAATTCGTTACATTACAAAAAGGAAGGATGGGAAGGATAAAGCTGGTACCGAAAGTGTCGTAAATATTTGAATAAGCCAAGCCACACACTAATTCAAATAACCAAAACGCATCGAGAAGTAACTTACTGCCATTCTCCACAACGCTACCAGCCACCATGTTGCTCACAGAGATCTGTATGTTCACCGCAATAGGTTGGTTGCGAAGGCTTCCGCTTGCAGGGTTACAACAATTAAATTATCTGAAATCACTTTATATCCGTTCCCGTTCCGCTTTCACCGTGAAACGTCCATTGCCGGGCGATTCATTGCTGGTGGCGAACTACGATCGACTACTTCTGTTGCCGGCAGCACACCACGGGTATACTGTGTGCTGCATGAATAGAATAACAACTTCGTGCACTGCGCCTACAACCCCGAATCTAACTTCGCAACGTATTGGCCATTGCTTGTTCGGGATGTTGCATCCCGCAAAATCGCATCCAACCAACGTGTCGTATGCAGAAGCAATTCTCGTGTAAGGGCGCCTGATGATTACGGCGGCAAACGACTCGTTCGCTAGAGAACAACAGACAGTTTCTTTTCGGCGGCGACTGTTCGGGATTTCGTTTATAAATAGGCAGTACGATGCCAACAGTACCGGTGAAAGAGGAGAAAAAAAAACCACACCGGATGCGCCCAATGGTCTGTGCTTGCCGATTGCCTTGGTGTTGCATGTGGAAACTCTTGTTCTGTGACTTGAATCCGAAGCCAACTATTCAATAGAAGGATTTTGTGGGGTTTTAAGCTCTATTTGGTACTAGTAATCCGATAGCGTGTGTGTTTTTGTGCATGCTTTCGCTCTCCATTTTCCTAAAACTAGATCTGGCTTGTGTCTCCAGTATATGACATAGTTAAAAATGCTTACCACAGGTGCAGCCGGGACTGTCTCGATGCGGTCGTTCAAATGGATTAAAGGGTGGCAGGAAAATTCTCCCCACAGGTGCATTCGTTCGTAAACGACAATACCAGCATCGATGTAGAACGGATTGAACGAATGTTGGAGTAGTTTTTTCGGCTACCCATAAACAAACAAAAAATTCTCAAATTGAAACAGACACCAACTCAGTTGCCGTGACTTTACTGATTGCGTGTCGCCCTTTTATCTTCGCCCTTTTCTTTGGTCAATTTCGTCGCCAATAATCATCTGCAGCTGCGGTAAACGGTGCTATCCTTTCATCCTCTATTTCGTCTGGTCTTTCTTTTCCTTCAACAGACCAATTCATCCAACAATGTGTCCGCACTGTCTTGCTAGTCGTTTATCGGTACCAGATGGAAAGCCGGATATTTGATAGAAGCAAGGAAAACGGTGCGAAACTGCCGATGAGCCTTTTTGTTTATGTTTTCGTGCTGCGTCAAACAACCGTGAGCAGAAACAACCAAATAAAAGAAAGGTGCCGGCTGTCAGGTTGTCATGGAGAATGGTGACTGTTTGTGTGCGTGTATCGGCGTTAGTAGTAGTAGTGGTGGCGGTGGAATCGTAGTACGTAGTAGAAAGTGCGTAGTCGCGTTGCATTAACACTGCATTACATAATTCTCTATTGCAACGGTTGGCTTAACCATGCAGACTGGTGGGTCTCGTTTTAGGTCAGCAACCTCTTCACCCTGCTACGCTGCCGATGGTAGTGATGCTGATGATGGTGGTTTGAATCGATTACTGAACGATGTTACAATATGAACTGGAAAGTAAGCCTCCAAATAATCATGCGTAGCAATATGGAAACATTATAGCCAGCGGTCGTTGCGAAAGAAGGATGTTTCAAATGGGGACAAACAGGAAAAACTTATGTAAACACACATACACACACGCACATGAATGCCGAAAAAACGTAAATCTTGCTACACGGAACACACACGCGGGTTAACGGGTCCGCTTTCGACCCTTTAACAAGCTTCTATCAGAAAGCTTTTTCGTAGGTTAATGATAAACACATACTGCCCGCTAGTGGCCATCGTGGTTTGCCTTTTTTGTGCGTGACACTATTGCGATCCGCGACAGCACACCGACCGAAGCATTGAACACATCAAACTTTACACTGTGATAAACGTACTGTAACGCCGTCGAACACCGAAATATAAAAACACAACAAAAGGAGCACAAGTAAATGTTTGAACACTTTGCGTGAACGGTGGGCGAGAGTGCGAAGAGAATGATGAACTATAAATTGGTTCAGTTCGGTTCGAAGCAAAACTGCGACATGTTTCCGCCTTCGCGGACACAACGCAAATGATGATAATGGTGGGTGTGCGAGTACGGTTCAATGTTTTCCATGTTGTTTCACGCACAGCTGTTCCGTTCGTCGCACACAAACAACCTAGTATGGGAACTGCGAAGATGTATCACTTCAGTTGGATGCAATTGAGAAAAAGGTTCAAATTTTGAACCAGGCTCTATTTAATTAGCGAACAGCTTAAAATAACAAATTAAGTTAATTTGTTTCCAAACAAACGGATCGCCGAAGAAAAACGGTTGTCATAAATGATTTGATTCGGCTGTCATTTTCGCAATTGTACAGATCTTGTTAATGAACAAGGTATCCACATATCGGTGGGAAATCCTGGGATTGAAAATAAAATTATTTTGCTATTTTCGCAAAATAACTATTCATGTTTTTTGGAAGCTACAAGAGCTACCGGTGCCCGAAAGGTTTTTTTATGTGGACAATCTAACCGGGCTTAGTTTACAAACATTTTTGATACGCATTTCGGTTTCAGATACCGCAATGAAACACATTAACGATAATCCTTTGATTTAGTATAATCCCAATCAAGAGGATGCTTTAGCATCGTGCCGTTTCGTTATTTATTATCTACATACATATCGACCACTGAATTGAGGGGATTCGGAAACATTTAGATGGCTGACTGTTTGAAGCCTCTGGCGGCGTAGTCGGCCGGAGTATCGCGCTTCGGGAAGTTAGGATAGCCTGGATCGCCTGGTACCACTGCTTCACGTGAGTGAATCACTCGCCAGCCGCCCTTGCGAGTCCAATCCTGAAATGGGCACGAGAATAGTAAGTTCGCTTCATCTAGTGTTGTATGGGTTATGGATGACGATGTAAACAAAACATCACCGCAACCAAGTTCGATGCTCCGAGCTATACTCACATTCTGGTTGTACTTGAAATAGTAAGCAGTCGAAAGAATAACGAACGTACTCAGTGCTATTTTGCCCGTCCAGAAACGAATAGCGTGAGCCCATTCAAGACCCTGTCGAATAAGAAAGGTGTTTGAGAACAATCATTACATAACTTTCATCACAACCGGACACTGGATCCCGTGTGCAGGAAATACCTACAATAACCGGCGTGAGGACGTTCTGGACCATGTTAAGCGGCGCGCGGTAGAAACGGCGAATCGGATTGTAACGCTCCTTCCAGTATTCCGGCACGTACTTCGGTTCGTTCGGGGATAGGTGCTGATCCTTCATCCACTGTGCTCTCCAGGCACGTTCCTCTGGGCTCATACCCAGCAGCCGCTCCCGCTCACGGACCATGCGGCCCGTGATGGACATCGGCTTAACGCCCCCAGTCTCAGATGAAGCCATTGCTGGGACGATGAAAATTACTCCACGGAACGGTACGGAAACAAAATAAACCGCTCTTCAGCGAAGATTTCTTCGCACGAAAATTGTTCTCTGACGAAAGCTGTCAAATTTGGCTCAAGAATAAAAAGAAAACAAAACCAACAAAAACAATACCATTTCATTTTGACAGCGAAAATGTCCGAACAACAGGGTGGTTGAAATGAGTTTGAATGTTCGAATTTGTAAATAATGTGTCTCTCGATATGGTTTTGTTTGGCAAATGTAGTTTCATGAATATCATAGTCAACATTCTAAATAACATTCTAAAGTGAGTATAAAATAGCTGAAACGATATCTCATCCTGCTAAGAGAGAGAAGGTAGCAACGTTGTACCTTTCAAAACACCGATGTATATACCTTATGTTCGAATTCCATCGCTTGGGATGTGTGTTTACAGTACTGCGAGTTCAGTGCAGCTGATGACTGCTGCCTTCACTCAGTTTTCTCTATGGAAAGAGTTTTTTCTTCTGGAAAGTGCAGAAAAGCGAAGGCCCAAAATAGAGCAGCTCGAGCGAGTGTAGAGCAAATACAGTTCGTTTTTAATAAGTTGTTCAACGGAAGAGCACATAGCATCCGTTGTAGTTCCGGACAGAGCTTACAGTACCAGTTTGTGATTTTTTCAGTGCGAAGAGGCAAAGCAAAGATCTACGGTCCACACATCATCATTTCGTTATCTGACACACACAAACACACAACGCACGCACGCATTCGAACCTCAGGGGGTTCAGGGCACAAGATTTCCCCTGTCATGGCGGCGTATTTGTGAAGCGAGAACAGATTTTCTTTCAACTTTTCACCCCGAAAACAGTCGTCTTTGGTGTTCGGTGCGTTTGAATGGTTTGCATACTGCTGCACGACTAGAAAAGTTTATAACAGAGTGACTGAGAGGGTTTGGTGTAAAGTGGCGAAAACATAGTCTATAGGCGGACAACAACACGCGGGACACCTTATTACACAATCGACCGAAACAGTGAAGCTAACGTCGTGGTCGTCGTAGTCGTGGCCGTGTGTTCAAAGACGAAAAAGGGCGCAAGTTAGTGCACGCGTAGTGTTAAAAACAGATCACAGATCCAACCACGCACGTGTATATGTGTGTGAGTGTGTGGACCGTCGTGTGGTGACCGTCGACGAAAGTGAAGTAGTATCCTCGCAACTTGAAACGCAACAACAGCTACCGCCGAGTGGGGTATTGTTTTACTTCGAGCAAACAAAGTAGGCAGAGAACGGCAGAGAGTGCTAGAGGAATAGGAAGGTCATCAGGCACGCGTCGCTAACAAAACGACATGTACATCAACAACACGGATGCGCTAAAGGTATGGCTGACGGCGGTTCTGGAACCGCTCTGCGATGCCGACCCAGCCGCCCTGGCCCGGTACGTGCTCGCCCTGCTGAAAAAGGACAAACCAGAGAAGGATCTGATCGTATCGATGAAGGAGCAGCTAGACGTGTTCCTGTCCGAGGAGACGCAACCCTTTCTCGAGCGGTTGTTCAAGGTGATCAAGAGCGAGGAGTACCTGAAGTATGCCCCAGCCGCTCCGGCTGCACTGGCGGTAAGCAATGGTGCTACAGCAACCGCCGCCGTAGCTTCCTCTACAACCAGCGGTAGTGCCAGCTCACAGCAAGTGACGGCCTCAGCGACACCCGCCGCAACACCGCACGCTTCCTCCAACCATCATGCGGAAGAGGTGAGCAGCAGCTCGCGAATGCGGATAAAGCGAGAATTTACGCCACCGTTGCAGGAGCCTGGGACACGTTCCAGCAAAGACGTACTGCCAAGTTCCGCCGCCTCGAACTACACCTCCGGATCGTCATCAGCAGGAGCGTCAACGGTGGCTAGTGGTGGTGTCACGGCGAGCGGCGGATCTTCCACGTCGGAACGATCCACAGCACATCATCATCATCATCATCATCATAACAGTGAACAACGTTCGGAAAAGGGTCGTGCCAGCGAAATGACATCTTCCAGCGGTACGCACAATTCCTCGTCGTCCGTCAGCAGCAGCAGCAGCAGTAGTGGCGTAGCTGGTAGCGGTGGTGGCGGTGGAGGGACATCAGCAGGTACTGGTGGTGTCACCAACCAAAAGTCCAACTCCACCCACCATCAGCAGCATTCGCCAATCAAAGGTTCCAGCAAGGATGATCATGTAAGTGTCCCTGGTCCCGCATCTGAAATGCGTCGTCTTGACTAACGAGAAAGCAAATTGCACGATGCGTGTGAGGCCATCCGTCAGCAGCAGCAGCAGCAGCAACAGTAGTATGATGGCCCCTCAGAGAGTCCGGGGCGTTTGAGATCTTGNGCGGCGGTGGAGGGACATCAGCAGGTACTGGTGGTGTCACCAACCAAAAGTCCAACTCCACCCACCATCAGCAGCATTCGCCAATCAAAGGTTCCAGCAAGGATGATCATGTAAGTGTCCCTGGTCCCGCATCTGAAATGCGTCGTCTTGACTAACGAGAAAGCAAATTGCACGATGCGTGTGAGGCCATCCGTCAGCAGCAGCAGCAGCAGCAACAGTAGTATGATGGCCCCTCAGAGAGTCCGGGGCGTTTGAGATCTTGTAGCGCGGCACGAGATGAGTTGGGTGCTAAATTTATCCCGCGCGTTGGGGCTGACTATAAATATTATTAACAGCAAATGAAAATGGTTGGCTTCAGCGCTCCCAACGGTTTGTGGAAGTGCCGTGCAGCAAGCATCGGGAGATACTGTGTTCAGTATGGTTTTAAAAATCAAACATGTTTCCATGTAGGAGGCAACTGTTTATTGTACTACACTACAGTCTTTTCCTTTTAGACTGTGTATGCATAAGCACAAGCGCAGGAATGGATGGTTCTAGTTCTATTGCAACGAACAGCATCTTTCGTTACGTTTACGTTTCGTTTCGTTACGCTTTTAAATAGTTTTTGGTAGATTATGCTGGCAAAAACGACAGCGTAGTGTAATTTTTTAGAATAATTAATTGCCTAACGCCAAACTAAGGAACAATCCTACAGCAAGAATTCATACCGGGGAAGCCATTTAGGTGCGTTAGAGTATCTTTTCCTTTTTTCTTTATCGAATTAAATCGGTGTGTTAAGTTATGTTGAATGCATTCGTTTGCCGTTTGTAATGACAATTGATTATTATTTTGGAACGAAATAATTCTGTTTTGGTACAATTTATCTATGAATGTAGTAAAAAGTCCCCCATTCATCTATTTTATCTATCCTTTTTTCGCATTGAATTGAATTCCCTCGCTGGAGCATTTATTGAACCATACCGCGTCAACAGCAAGTGACATTCAACGTGTACAGAACGTGGCAGATCGTGTAACAGCATCCGGCCAGTCTTATTGGTCGTGAGCGAAAGGGAATGCGTACCGCGAATGAGAATGGCTATCCTTGACCTCCTTCTCAGTCGATTTGACAATATATTCACCCTCACGCTATGCATGAAACGCCTTTGATTAAGCTACTTTTGCCGTGAACATTGCGAGAGGGCCTACCGTAAAGGAAGAAAGTAGCATTGCCACTTTCGTATACATTTGATTGATATTTTTATGGATTAATAATATTGATAAACCAGTTGCAACGCTTATACCAATGTATTTTTGATTGAAAAAAATGCGTAAAATTGCGTAATATTCACCGAATATGATCATTGTTTGATCAGATCGTGACCAAGCATATCTCTCCGGAGGCAGTTATGCATACACTATAGAATTGGTGCTCTGCATACTGGCAGGCGAAAGCAGGATGGAACCAGCTAGCATGCATTCATCATCATTATGATCAACAACAAAAGGCATATTCAATTCTTCCCCTCCTACCGAGTGTGTGCGTAATTGCCCAGGGCTTTTTGCCTACGACGCATTTGCTGTTGATGTTGTGGATGTTTTCTAACGTTTTTTTTGGGAGTGTGTGAATTTGACGAGATTTCACACAATTTTTATTTAACTATTTACGTGCTGCACTTTTTTAAATTAACGTGACTCTTGATCGAGATTAAGGTTTTAACATTGTTGAAACTTTAATTGCATTATCATCTAATGATACGTAAATTTTCATTTGGATGATTTGTGCAACAATTTTAAGCACATTCATCGTACCAATTGCTCTAACTGGGAAGCATCTAAAACAAACACTCCTGTAACATAGAGACTCGTAAAGCCCGTGCACACGTACCGATGCAATCATCCTATTTACGTGGGAAGCCATTACTCAGTATGGTCCGTGTATACCCACTCTACCCCTGGATGGTGTTGATGATTGCGCGCGCACCTCGTTTCTAACGCAGTCTAGCGGTCGGGTACGTATACACATCGTGTATGAACTTGTTCGAACATGCCGACCATCATTTGGCCGCTACTGTGTTGCGTATTACAAACAAACTGCAGGCAGGCAACGGGAATCATCGGTATTTACGATTAAGTCCGTTTGTTCATACTCTTCTGGTGACAATCGGTGGATCACGTTGTATGCTTATGCGAGGGTCGATCGCATTATGGAGCATACAGTTCATTGACATGAATGATTAAAGCATCTGATCGTATGTGTTTGCTTGTTAGTCTTGGCAAATGGGTAATCGAATAGAGCTTGATGAAGGAGAAATGTACATGAAAAAAAAAACGATAATTAAATCTGTTTTGTTAATTCTTATGTTCCAGAGCAATAGCAGCAGTACCCGTCGAAGTCGCCGTATGCAGAATCGATCACGCAGTCGCTCCCGGTCTCGTTCGCGATCGTTTGAGCGTACGCGCGATACGCGCCGATCGCGCTCCCGCGAACTACAGCAACGTACGCGTGGAGGAGGTGGTACCGGTGGCAGTGGAAACGGTGCAAGCGGGAATGATTCCAAATCGGGTGGACGGTCGTATCGCAATAAGTCACCGCTACGTAGCAGCGATTCGTTCCGACGTTACGAGCGAAAGGGATACGATCGGCGCAACAGTGGCCCGAATGCATCGGGTGGAAGTAACAGCGGAATGACGGCGGGACCGGGCACGAACGTGGCAAGTTCCGGCGGCAGTGGTAGTGGTAATGGGGTTGGCAGTAGCCGCTCGCAACGGATCCGGTCGCATTCACGCAGCCGTTCACCATCACCGAACTCGGATCGCCGAAAGATCGCGCGATCGATGACTCCTGTTCGCCAGGCAGCAGCACGTTCAGCAGCGGGAACCGGTGCGACAGTGGGAGCCAGTGATACAGCAGCAGCTGCTGCGGCAGGTGTGGTGGATGGAGCGGTAATCAATCCGGTCACTGCCCTGGTTCCTCCAGTTACGGGCGGTGTACCGATCATTCCTGTCGGTGGTGGAACGGTGGTTCCGACGATTGCTCCCGTACCGCCGCCATCGGTTGGTTCGCTCGATCGTGTGCTAAATGCGACTGCGGGGGAGGGCGGAGCGGCCTCGGCTGTTCCGCTCGGTGGCGGTTCTTCCAAGCGTCAGCGCTGCCGCGATTTCGATGAAAAGGGGTACTGTATGCGAGGTGAAACTTGTCCTTGGGATCACGGAACGGATCCGGTCGTGCTGGACGGTCTCAGCGATCCTGCCATGATAGCACAAATGCGTGGTACGATTGTCCCCGAGTACAGTCCGGATGCGCCCGAACTGTGGAACAAACCGCCAAACATACCGGGAGGACCGATTGGTGGTGTCCCTGCTATTCGACCCGGACCGGCACAACGGCTCGGGGGTGGCATAGGTGGTTTCGGACCGCGCGGCGGACCCGTCG
This sequence comes from Anopheles rivulorum, assembly GCA_018908115.1. Lineage (NCBI taxonomy): Eukaryota > Metazoa > Arthropoda > Insecta > Diptera > Culicidae > Anopheles > Anopheles rivulorum. The sequence goes on along the minus strand of STHB01000003.1, from coordinate 2,406,982 downwards.
GCATGGGACTAACGTTCCGTGGTGTGGCCCCCGTGTTTCCGATGCAAGGCTTTCCGGGTAATCCGATCGGTGCGACACCGTTGCAGCGCGAACTGATTTCCGTACCAGTGGTGGATGCTAATAAGGGTGGCGATGTTTCCGCCGATCATCGTAACAGCCGTTTTGAGCCAGAAGATGCGGTCGCAATCGCAGATGGACCGATGCTGATGGGTGGTGGCGGCAAGCGCAAAATGCCCATGAACAATCGGCACGGACCGCGTGTGCTAGGCGGTGGCCATGGTGGTGCGGGTGGTCCCGGAGGACCCGGCTCGATGCTAATGAATCCGCAGCATAACTGCTCGCTGGAGCTGCGCAAGATACCGCGCGGGTTGAACGAGATTTCGCACTTGAATGATCACTTTTCGAAGTTTGGCAAGATCACCAACATTCAGATTCGGTACGATAACGATCCAGAGGCGGCTATCGTAACGTTTACGTCCCACGCGGAAGCGAACGTGGCGTACCGAAGCACCGAGGCGGTGCTGAACAATCGCTTCATCAAAGTGTTTTGGCATATACCGCCGGCCGGTGGGGAGCAGCCCGCCATTACGGCACCGGCAAAGACGGAGCATTCGCTGCGAAGATCGTACCCGAATCAGTACAGCATTAATAACAATCTAAGCACGGCGGGAGCAACTGGCACTACACAAACGGGCCCAACCGTGGCAGGTGGTAAAACACTGCAGGCGAAAGACGACGCAAATAGTACCCCGGTGGTGGCGAACGGCAATGAGAATCTCGCACCGCAGCAGCAAATCGCCGGTGGTGGTCCGAAAGGGCACGGTAATAGCGCCACGAAGTACATCAGCCCTGGTACGGGGGCACCTCTGGCGGGTGCTGGTGCCGGTGGCAACAAGATTTCTCGTGCGCAGAATGAAATGTTACGCAAGCGGCAGGAACAGTTCAACAAGGGCATTAACGAGCGCAAATGCATCCTGATGGACGGCTACCTGAAAGAGCAACGGAAGCTGCTCGAACTGATCGTAACGTACGAGGTGAGCGATCCACGTCGGCCACAGCTGAAGGAATCGCTTGACGAGCTGCAGGTGAAAATCAACAATCTGCGCAAAGAGATCCAGCAGGATCAGCAGCTGTTCAAGGCGAACTCGGCAAGAGGACCCGCCCATGGTCCGAAGCATAAGACGAAAGCGCAGCATGAACGCGAGCAACTGGACGCGGAACTAGAGCAGATTGCGCAGGAACAGCGCACGTTCCGTGCACCGGACGGTCCTCCTGCAGCTCCAGCACCCGGCCAAAAGCCGTACGGTGGAGGTGCGCGCAAGGGTGCTGGTTCCGTCGTACGAGTAGCACCGCCCGGTTCGACCAGCGTCGACCGAAGACCGACGACCATCCTAATAACCGGTTTTGTCGAGGAGGAAGCCGAATCCTTGCTGGAACATTTTAAGCAGTTTGGCGAGGTTACGAAACATCAGCTCGACAAGGCGGAACCGTCGTTAACGATTAGTTTCAGCACGCGACCGGTAGCGGAGAAAGCGTTGGCCCGCGGTAAGCAGTTTAACAAAAAGATGCTATCGATAGTGTGGCAGACAACGGCGGCAGTTGCGCCGACAACACCGACTGGTGCGTCAGCACCGAATGCTCTGGCAGCAACGCCCGCGGACACCGGCAAGGATGAGGGCAATCCGCTCGTGCATTCTAGCAGCGGTGGCAGTGATGGGGATAACGTAGACGATGCACTGACATCCACGAAGCTGCTGGACATTGATGAATCGAGTGACGGTGCGGATCGGATGGTGCTAATTGGGAGCGGTGGCGTTGGTACCGACATCAACTCATCCTCGTTGGAGACGCTGACCGAGACGGACGAGCTGCTGGACATCCCGCATATGGTGGAAGAGGAAGAGGACGACGACGACATGGAGGGCGAACGTTCCTGGCGCCGTTAGTAAGCGAATGCAGCTTGTCTGATAAAAAGTTTTCTATTTCACTCCGTAGCCCTCCGCCATTGCGGCCGGATCAGCGTGTGGGGGCAGGCAGTTAGGTGGTTTTGTTTGTTTTTAATAGGCATTAGCGGCAGGTGCGAGTGTGTACGTGTGATTGTGTGAAACTTTTGGTTTCTAAATGCTGAAAATTCATTACATTTCTTAACCCCTGTTGGTACAATTCAATTCCGATCGATTGAAGCGTTTCCTTGTTATTATGCTATTTGACGGTAATTGTGCTTTTTTAATTCAATGGCACCGCTTGCGGCACTTCAGATGCAAGCTGGTTGACACGAGTGAAGATAAGCTTTACCGCCTTACAATGTATATGCTTTATACGCATAGACTAGAAGGATTCGGATTTAGGAGCAGTACAGTGGATAGGAAGAACAGATGATTATTCTAATTGTTTGGTTGTTGTAATGAAGGTTCTACCCGTTTGCATGGAATGCTAGTGTTTTATGTTTGCTTTGGTTCTGATTCGAACTCAGGCCGGAAACACGTCATGTTGTTGATCAGCACGTTATGGTGGGATCAACTGCAGTGTCTCTTTGCCATAAAGATAGGTTGCTCGTAGTGCGTTTCCTGCACCTAATCGATTAGTTTTTGTTTTCTTCATTAATATGCGTTGTATAAAATTCACATTCAGTTCTTTTTATTATGTTGCGCCTTTTTATTGCCTTTTTTACGTTGATTTGAGTCATTAACAATTTGCGTTCGGAATGCAGTATCTCAACTGTATGCTTGCGCTTGCATAGCGTATGTGTGCAAAGAAAAGAAACCAAATTAATCAATGTCGTTTAGGCTACTGAAGCTCGGTACGGAAGAAGGGCGCATAGATGAAGAGACGGGGAAGGAGATTATCGAACAGCAATTCCTTGTCGGCAGCGATAGATAGAAATAGGTGTATGTAAAGTAAAACGTTTTGTAATTTGTTCAGCAGAGACAGCAGCAGACAAACTAAGATACAGCGGCAATGCCCTGCGTTTTAAGAAAGCGATCATGCGCGAGCGATAAAATTTGTAAACAAATTGATTATGATTGTAAAGCAATTGTGAGATCAATTGCGCCCCACTAGCATGCCTTCGCGTTTAATTCACGCTCCCAAAAAGATACACCAAGAACCGGAAAGGATTGTGTTTTCTTTAAGCACAATTGTTTTCTGTTGTGCGCAATTAAAGCGAAGGGTCGCTACACACAACAAGAGCGAAAAGGGCGCAATTGGTCATTGATACGTATACCATAACACGAATTGTAGTAGCTCGTAAGTCGAAGCCAAACAAAAAAAAAAAGAAAAGAAAACACCACTTTGGACATGATTTGGCAGCAATGAAAATGAAAAAAGAAAAGAATGAACTGTGAAACGGTAAAGTGAAAAAAACAATCCACTAAAAAAATGGAAGACGAAACAAAAAGAAAAAAAGAGAGAAACAAAAAAAAAGAACAACCTATCACAGCAACATAAAACAAAAGAGCCATCAACACTTGGTAAATGAAAAAAATGAAAACAAACAATGCATTAGAAAGGAAAAGAAGTCGCAACAAATGCATTGTGCACGAAGTAATACAGAAAAAAAGCAAACACATTAGCATCTTTGAATATAATAATAATATTAATAATAAAGTGAGTTTAAGTAATGATTTCAAAACAGAAATTGCAAAGCGAACAACTCAAATTTGCGATAGGAGTTGTAATAGTCATACAAACAAAATGAATGTGTTTTATTTCTTCGGGAATGGGAAATTGGATTTATCTGGGTACTTTTGAGAACATATGGGTGGGCTGGAAACAATGGGGACTTTTGAGTGAGATTGCCTAAAGCTTAGCAAAGGGTTGTAGATATAGTTTGCTGGCACAAATGCATCCACCAACACCTTGGGAATTTGGGAAAACAGGCAAGTATTTTTGGAATAATCCTATATTCGACCAAGTGCACAAAGCGTTTGAAAGGACAATTTTACATTTACCGATTTACAAAAATTGACAGTTTCAATTCAAACAGTGTTGTCATCCAAGCGATTGTTTGCTTCACGCCGCATTTTTTCAACGACTTGCAGCTTGTCACGTCGATGCGAAAGCAATATCATATCAACATCAACAACCAACGCACGTGTGTGTATCAAACTCTACGAAGCCACCGCTCTTTTAGGTAGTGGAAAAGAAATCTTTATTTTAAACGTAGTGTACAACTGTTTTCTTTAGCCGTATAGTGTTGAAAAGGAGTTACAAAACATGTCGAATGTGGACGATTTGTTTAGCGTGTTTGAAGAGGAGAACGATGACGACAATGGACCCGTGCCGGTAGTTTCGGTGGATCCAGCGACGACGCCGTCCGTAAATAAATCGAATAATGAAGACAACACTGAGGAAGGGTATGTTATAAAGTTGGGCAGAATGTTCGTAATGCATTGTAACCAAATGTAATGGCACTTTTTGTTACCAGTGAACCAGCAGCGGGGCGTAACAAGCGCGACCTAGAAGTGGTCGAAATGCTAAGCGACGAGGAACAAGTTTCGAAAAAGGCAAAGGTGGAATCGATACTGGACGATATAAAGTATGTGGCTTGTACCTTTCAATGCATTACGCCTGTGTGCTAACGCTACTTATCGAATTCCTGTTTTGCAGTCTGGACAACATTGAAAGTCGCATCAAGGTACACACGATACAGTCACCGGAAGCATGTACGCACGAGGTGGCTGTGTATCCGGATCAGAAATACATGCCACTGGCACCGGCTGCTGGCAAACCGGCGAAGGAGTACGCATTCGTGCTGGATCCGTTCCAGAAGGAGGCGATTCTGTGCATCGAAAACAATCAATCCGTGCTCGTGTCCGCACATACGTCCGCCGGAAAGACGGTGGTGGCCGAATACGCCATTGCGAAATCACTTGCAGACAAGCAGCGCGTTATCTATACCACCCCAATTAAGGCACTTTCCAACCAAAAGTATCGTGAATTTCACGAAGAGTTTAAGGACGTCGGTCTGGTGACGGGCGATGTGACGATTAACCCGAGTGCCTCGTGTTTAATTATGACCACGGAAATTCTCCGGAACATGCTGTACCGCGGATCGGAGATAATGCGCGAGGTTGGTTGGGTTATCTTCGACGAGATTCATTACATGCGCGACAAAGAACGTGGTGTGGTGTGGGAGGAAACGCTGATTCTGTTACCGGACAATGTGCACTACGTGTTCCTGTCGGCTACGATACCTAATGCGCGCCAGTTTGCCGAATGGGTGTGCCATCTGCACAAACAACCTTGCCATGTGGTGTATACCGATTACCGGCCAACCCCGCTGCAACACTACCTGTTTCCGGCCGGTGGAGACGGAATTCATCTCGTGGTGGACGAGCGGGGTCAGTTTAAGGAAGACAGCTTCAACAAGGCCATGAGCATGCTGCAGACGGCCGGAGAGGCTGCAAAGGGTGATCAGAAGGGTAGAAAGGGTGGTCTGAAAGCGTCAAATGCGGGCGAAACGAACATCTTCAAGATCGTGAAGATGATAATGGAGCGCAACTTTGCACCGGTGATCATATTCTCCTTCAGTAAGAAGGATTGCGAGGTGTACGCGATGCAGATGGCCAAGCTAGACTTTAACTCGACGATGGAGAAGAAGCTCGTCGATGAGGTGTTCAACAACGCGATGGATGTGCTGACGGAGGAGGACCGTCAGTTGCCGCAGGTTGAGAACGTGTTACCACTGTTGCGTCGTGGCATTGGCATACATCACGGTGGGCTGCTACCCATTCTGAAGGAAACGATCGAGATCCTGTTTGGCGAAGGGTTGATAAAGGCACTGTTTGCAACGGAAACGTTCGCGATGGGTTTGAACATGCCTGCCCGAACGGTTCTGTTTACTGGGCCGCGTAAGTTCGATGGAAAGGACTTCCGGTGGGTAACGTCCGGTGAGTACATTCAAATGTCGGGACGTGCCGGTCGACGTGGTCTGGACGACAAGGGTATCGTTATTCTCATGATCGATGAAGCCGTCTCGCCGATGGTTGGAAAGGAAATTGTACAGGGCAAACCGGATCCGATCAATTCCGCATTCCATCTGACGTACAATATGGTGCTGAACTTGCTGCGCGTGGAAGAGATCAATCCGGAGTACATGCTGGAACGATCGTTCTTCCAGTTTCAGAATCAATCGTCCATACCGGAGATTTACAAGCGAGTGCAGAAGAAACAGAAGCAACTGCAGGGCGTGAAGATCAAGGACGAACAGTCGATCGTTTCGTACCATCACATACGCGCGCAGCTGGACCGGCTTGGACAGGAGTTCCGAGAGTACGTAACGCGACCGGTATATCTGGTACCGTTCCTGCAGCCGGGTCGTATGATAAAGATCCAGTCGGATGCGGGCGAGTTCGAGTGGGGCATCATCGTAAACTTCAAGAAGGAAAACGCCGACTCGAAGCAGAATCCGCTCAAGACGGAGCAAAAGGTGATCATCGATGTATTGCTTCACGTTGACGAAGGGTTCGAAAAGGAAGGCATCCCCAAACCTTGCCCACCGGGCAAACGTGGCTCGGTGGAGGTAGTTCCCGTGTTGCACAAGCTTGTGTCACGCATCAGCTCGCTGCGCGTCTACTATCCAAACGATCTACGCCCAGCAGATAATCGGCGATCGGTGTTGAAAACGATCGAGGAAGTTAAGAAGCGTTTTCCGCAGGGTCCGCCACTGCTGAATCCGGTCAACGATATGCACATCCAGGAGAAGCCATTTCAGAGCATTGTGGAGATGATTGACAAGTTTGAGAAGCGTCTGTTCGCTCACCCGCTGCACGAATCGGCCGGTCTCGACCGCCTGTACGCGCAGTACATGAACAAGCTTGAGCTGGAGAAGGAGCTACGTAACGAAAAGAACGCACTACGGGAAGCACGCAGTCTGTTGCAGATGAGCGAATTGAAGCACCGGAAACGTGTGCTTCGCCGAATGGGCTACTGCACCACGGCCGATGTGATCGAGTTCAAGGGGCGTGTGGCGTGCGAGCTGAGCTGTGCCGATGAACTGCTCATCACGGAGATGGTGTTTCACGGCACGTTTACTGATCTAACGCCGGCCCAATCGTGTGCCTTGCTGAGCTGCTTCGTGTGCGACGAGAAGAGTAGTGAAATGCCGGCTGCAACAGAGGAACTATCGGGACCGTTGCGCCAGATGCAGGATATAGCGCGTCGAATAGCGAAAGTATCGAACGAGTGCAAGGTAGAAGTGGACGAGGAGCGATACGTGGAGTCGTTCAAGCCGTTCCTGATGGATGTGGTGCTGTGCTGGTGTAAGGGGGCCTCGTTTGCGCAACTCTGCAAGATGACGGACATCTTCGAGGGTTCGATCATTCGGTGCATGCGTCGGTTGGAGGAGTTGCTGCGCCAGATGGTGCAGGCATCGAAAACGATCGGAAATACGGATCTGGAGAACAAGTTCGCCGAAGCGATTCGGTTACTGAAGCGTGACATCGTGTTCGCGGCTTCACTTTACCTGTAGGGCCAACGAGCTAATGAGACAGCAATGATTTATGGGAGACAAAAATGGATAAAATAAAGAATAAATAAAATAGAATAATGACGAAACTTTGTCCCGGTGGCTCGGCGTTTGGTCTTATGCACTGAAAATTGAGAATTGTGCCACTGTCGGTCTTATACCAGGATAAATGTTGGAACGGTCCTCACTGAGTTTGAGACGAGATTACTCCTAGTCAGCCAAAACCTAGGAAATAGGACATGAAAGGCTTCAGAATGTACTCTAAATATATTTTCAATGGCATCGCGATTGGATTTGTCTAAATTTTCCTTAAATTCCGTTTTCATTCATTCAAGTGGTTTTGTCAGTTGGGTTACCGTTTGGAGCAGGAAAATTGCTTTTCACGGAAAAGGCTTTTCCGCGCATTGTCAAACAGGACATTTCAGACGCATCTATCGATCCGGTGTCATGTGTCAGTTGAGTTTTTCCCCCATTTCCAACGTAAGGACAAAAGCGCTTGACAGTGGCGGCGTTCCAGTGTCCCTTGTTGGATGCCTTAAAGAAGGTGTGTGTGTGTGTGTTTTCCTTCGCCAAGCTACCAATCGCATAAGATTTGTGTGTTCGTTTGTGGTTGGAAATAGGAATAGCACAAAGTAATAGGTAAATCGAAGTGTGTGTTTTACACGTGAACCAACAGTGTGTTCACGCCATCAAGAACAGCTTGACCAACAGTGTTGGGTTGGGTTGGGTATTTTTTAAAACAGTTTTTGGCTCTTTTTTTGGCAACCCAACACGAGACGCACAACAAGAGATGGTGGAAATTGGCTTGGGGAAGAGACCGGCGGAAAAAAGGCTCCCAACTTCGCTCTCTCGCTCTCTCTCTCTCTCTCACACACACACACATACAGGAAAAGCTCTCCGTGAGTTTTGCAGGCGCGTGCGCATCCGGTCTGTGACTCGCGCAAAAACGAACCACCGCGTTTTGGGGGGAATCTGGACATGTGTGCACGCGTGTGTGTGTGTGTTTAGACAACGAGTGATGGAAAATTCTCTCCACGGAATGGACAGGACGGAAAAATGGTTCGAAGGAATACGCGCGTTTCCCATCGGTCTCAGTAGTATCGGCTAGCGTACGCGTACGGTTCGTGTTCGGTGTGATCCATCCGTACTCCGTGTGTTCCGATTTTCGGTCAAACGGTGTTGGTGTTGGGACGCTTTCCCGTGTTTTCCCCCTGTTCCCGTGTTCGGATTACGGTATGGGGCTGCTTGTTTTTTTGTTGTTGTTGTTGTTGTTCGGGAGAGAATCAATTACTGTGGACTGTGTGGTGAAAATTGTGAAAATTGAAAACCTTTTTTCCTGGTGCACGGGTTGCGAAATGTTCCCAAGGCGATGGCGAAGGACAAAAGCGAACGAAAAGGGACACACAATTTTTCACCGCTAATGGAGAGTCCTTTTATTCTGTCCCGTCCATGTGTGTGTATGTGTGTTTGTGAATGTGTTTGGTATCAAATTTGGCTGTGATTGGGTGGGTGGTTGTCTAAATTTATACCTATAACAAAACACCGCCTCAAGATTCCTTACTCAACGTGTGATTCCTTGCAAATGGATTTTCGTAACGCATCCGTAACGCTTATCGTAAATGAGTGCCAAAAAGTAGTAGAATACAACACACACACACAAAAAGTGCCTTCCATCGCGCTTCTTTTGGGGATTGGTACGAAGTTCTCATCAACTTTCTCTGTCCCCCCACCGGGCGCACAGCACAAAAGTTTTTGCATCCTACACCGATCCACCAATGCGCCACCCAATGTGTAACGCGGGCTTCACACGCCGAAGGTGTGCTGAACCGAAAAATCGTTTCCATTTCGCTGTGCTCTCCGATCGGTGGTGATTATACTAACTCGATTAGACGCATGTTAGACGACGACGACGACGACGGACGCCGAAGTGACGTACCCTGTCCTCGCTCTCTTCTCTCGCATTTTCTTACGCGTTACGGGAATGGTGGGCTGGCTGGCTGGCTGGCTGGTGGGTGGATGGTTTACGGGCGGTCTTCTTCCCGTGTGGCACGCGTGCGTGCATGTGATCATGTGCTTTCCCTGCCGGAATCGTACGATAGGCGAAAAGAGACAACGAACCCCTGGAATAGCCTGCCCTGCGCGTGTGAGTGTGACGCTCTTCAGCTTCCTCCGCTACAGTCCGGAGGAAAGCATCCTTCATTTCAAAATGATGGAAGGAGAGAGGGGAAGTGGGGGGTGGGTGGGGCGGTGGGGGAAACATGATCGGTGGCCAGAAATGCTGGTGTAAGTGCTGTCAAGGCAGGCAGCGAAAGAAAGAAAGGCAACGGTACCACACCGCCCAAACGGCACAGGGATTGGGCCACCGTGTTAAGCTGCTCCTTTTTTTTTTGGAAGCTGATGATCTGAGATTACGAATCCACCGTGGAATGCACTGCGAGTGCACTGGAGAAGATTGCATCTTCTCCCACCGAAAACAAGAAATAGCAAAAAGTACTAGTACAGTGTGCGAGTTCTGGCCTTGAAGCATGTGACCTGTAATGGTTTGGTGTTCATTTGTGCAATCGTCTAGCGTGTCCTACGGATATTCAATGCCCAAGAAATTCTAGTGTCGTTTCCGGGTGATATTTTATTGGAACGAAACGTGCCACAGATTACAACTGAATATAGCTGTGTTTTATCACACACAGGCACGTGTGTGTGTGACTTGTGTGGAGTACTACCGTAGACGCAATACTATGCACTTAAGCACTGGAGTACTAGCTACAGCAAATAGTAAATAACAAAAAAGGACTCTCCGAGCCGAGTGGCCATTGCGTGTGTGTGTGTGACTTGTGTGGAGTACTACCGTAGACGCAATACTATGCACTTAAGCACTGGAGTACTAGCTACAGCAAATAGTAAATAACAAAAAAGGACTCTCCGAGCCGAGTGGCCATTGCGTGTGTGTGTGTGTATGTGTGAAAGTGTGAGTTTGGAGCTAGCAGATGCTCCGATGGATTACGGCCTCTATCGTACCAGAATTGCAATGGCTGGATAGAAAGAAAGCAACAAAAAAACACAAAAATACACATATAATCCTCACCAGAGCCTCCAATTGAACAGGATGAAGATTTCGGGTGGGAAAGAGCGATGCCAAATGTTCTCGTTTGTCAATGCGAAGAAAGAGAAATAGAGCGAGCGAGCAAGCGAGAGCGAATGGTTCACTGGAAGAGAACCGTAGTACATTGTGTTTCGTTTGTGGAAAAATAGAAAGGACACGCTGTGCGGGTGTGTGTGTATAGGTGCATAAGAAGTGTGAGCCAGCACCAGCAAAGGCATCGCTAGTGAGAAGCATTAATCAAACACCAATGGTTGAGATGCTCCAGTTCTGTGGGGCGAAGTGTGGCGAACGGTTGAACAAAATGGATAAACCAGGAGAAAACACAAAACTATCTAAGTGTAATGGGTGTTTTGTGCAATAGGCGAAATGAGTTCCAAGTGTCTTAAATATCTTTTTTTTTAATTTGTTGATTCATTTTTAATTTTTTATTGAATTTGTGGTTAATTTATTTATTCAGAACAAAAACTATTGTTCACATTTAAACTTTGTAAAACTGATACATTTGCAACTGCAGCGGTTAGTGCACAAATAATTGCGTTTCGGGCGTGCAAAATGCATTACGCACCCGGATGCATCCCCCCACTACCACGACCGACGTCCGAACGTTGAAGCTGAGCACACCACCAGGTTCAACCGCACAAGGTCATGCGTATGTGTGTAGCGTAAGGAAAAAGTGTGTGAGAGCAAAAAGCAACACCAGCAACAACAAAACAGGAATACATAATGGGCGATTGAATCGATGGTATATACCACATTCGTGCTACCGTGCCTACAGACAACCCGCCTGTGCGAGTGAGAGTGTCGCCGTATTTCCGCATCCTACGCACCACGGAGACGCACCACGTGCTCTTACGCTGCACTTCCGGTACCGTTCCGGGCTGGCGTGGGCGAACTACCGTAGTCATCCCATTTGCAGCACGTGCGTGGATGTGTGGGTTTGCGTTGCTTGTGAGAGGCTGTGAAGGCTACACTACACACAGCAACATCCCGGTGTTGCTAGATTGTAGTACGATACTATGTGCATGTGTTTGTGTGTGCTTGGATTGAATTTGTGTGAAACTGCAGTTGGTGGAGTGTGTGAATTGAAAGACAACTTCTCCCGTGGAGTTGTATCGATGCACTTGCACATCGAACGATACAGACCTTCCGGGCAGGGACCAACGTTTATGAGGCTCGTTTTTTTCCTGCTTCTTCCTTTGCCAACTTGCAAATCTTGGCAACGAAATTTACACACCAAATATCTTGCACGTCAAAGCAACCGCACAGTACTGTGCGGGTGTTACCGTGGCAACGACGATGTTACCTAGCACCATAAAAAAAGTTATATGCGTTCAATTTCGCTACAAAAGCTGCTGCGTGCCTTGTCCGCATGTGGTGTAATTTATATTTAAATTGTATGTTTTATTGATAAACACCGATGTGTGGTTGGTTTCTCTTTTCCCCTTTTCCCGAATGTGTAGGTTCTGGCGTTTGCTTGCAGTGCCACGTTATGGGTGGACGTGTCCTACTGTGGACATGCGGGCTGTGAACGGCGCTCGGCGTTCTAAACCGTGAGGTGAATGCATTTACTAGCGTGTGTGTGTTTGTGCGTGTGTTTCAAGGCGCGCGTTCTGGCCTTGGGTCGTAAAGCAAGATAAATAAACCATAAACCAGTAGGGTAGTCTAAAATTGGCAGCCACAAGAAGCGGCTCAAACCGAACCTAACGACGTGTTACTGTGGCAAAGGAAAGCCATCCCGATCGCTCAACCGGGCCGTGTCCGTGTCGTGGGAGTGTCGTGTGCGTGCGAGTGTGCGGGCGTGTGTTTCTTTTTGGTTTCGTACGGCCAATTCGGTGCAGTGTAAACCCAAAAGTTGAAACAGTGACATCGAGCGAGATCCTGCACGGTGTGTCCCGATCCCCGATCGGAAGTGGTCGGCGCGCGATGGAGCTGCCCCAGAGCAGGTGGTGGCGCTGGAGACGGCGCCATTTGCTAACGGGTTCGTTATTGTTGCTGGTTTGTTTGCTGTTAGCGCTGGATCCTGCCCCAGTCAATGCCGACCCGGATGAGGATATTCCGCACAACGAGTAAGTGTAGAGGATACATTATGTTATATTGTGTGTGGTTTATGAGTCGATTTAGATGCTTAAGAAAACACTGAAAAGGACACCCTTTGTATTAAATGTCCTATCCTGCATACTATTCGTATTAAATGGATGGATATGGTTTAAGATTTAATAAGATTTAATATGTTTTTTGCAACAATTACATTTAATTATTTGAGTGAATTTTAATTATAATTTCTATGGCAGTGTGAAATTTACAACCAAAAGCTCATTCCATGTTGAGGACGGATGGAGCACAAATATTTTCATTTCTCTTGCTGATTTATGTAGTAATTACGCGTACACTTAAAAGTGAATCTTGGTCGCTTCTGCGTAAATGTGGAATAAAACAGAACAGCCAGGTCGAGCGCGTTTCCATCTTCAATTGTTGCACCAGCATGAATAAAATGCTCGTAAACCTTTGCCGTCCACTTGATCCTTCACTCGCAAGCAATTGATTTTGTTATACAGCTTCTTTTCGTTCGCTTCGTTTGCTGCAACGCACCTTCATTCCGGTGAAGCATTATGAATCGATTCGAAACGGTTGCAACGAACGTGCCACACTTCTTCGCTCTACACGAAGTTCCTTCTCTGTCGACTGCTTCAAGGGCTCTGCTTGCTTGTCGCTGCTGTTTTATTCCATTCGCGTCCCTCTAAATCCTTGTTATCGTTTTACCCCTCCGAGATTGCATGTTGTTTTCCATCCCACGAAGGGAACTGGAGCTTTTCGGTGGGTTTCCAACACGTAGCGCGTTCTGCTAGATCCCCCAATGCGATTGTTGGGCGTGTTCCCCTGGAGGGTGGTTAGTGTGCAGAATGCTGGACCAGGACCTTTCAATCCCACCGTGGAACAACGCGCGCGCGCTGCGGGATAGTGGAAAAGTTTAAATTGTTTAAATTATCTCGACAAACGTGCGGAGAGTTTTGTACGAACGTACGAAGCACGGTGAAGCATGACCGTACGGGGACACACCGTTCGGTTTGATGCAGCAAACGGCTAGGCTTCGTGAAGATTTATATTTATTCATGAAAAAAAAAAATACATAATCACCACGGTGAATTGTTGTTGTCCCGAGGGTGGTAAAGATCTTTGCATCCTTACGTCAGCTAGTTGGAAGTTTGGCCTTGGTGGTTGTGTTTTGGGCTGTAGTTCAACGTCATGTTCAACGCTGTGCACAAGTGCACTACGGTACGGTGATTGCGAAGGAGTTTCGAATTCTTCATTCGAAACCACCGGTTGTCTTGTTAATTCGTGCGGTGCTAGACATTTTCGTGGTTTCGGAAAAGACTTTGGGTTGTGTGCATGGTGAAACTGTACGTACAGAATGTTTATCAATTGTAGAATACTGAACATAAATGTTAGAATACAAACATTCGTTTGGAGCATTTTACTCTTCGAAACGTAGATCGATGTTATATGTTTGCAACGCCCAAAAGTATGCAATTTGCAGTATTAAGGCTGAAAAAGCTTCTAATGTGTATCGTTCAATAATCACTGTTGAATTATTAGCAGTAAATCGCCGAAAAGGAGTTATGCATGTACATAACATGTTTTAATATAGTGGCGTACAAATGTATCGTTCGTACAATCAAATGAAACTGAGCAAGGACTGTACGTTGGAGTGTATGTGATATGACTTCAACAAGCATGAGCGCAAAACTGCATTATGCAATACATCATGGAACTCGGTTCCAAGTAAAGGTGGTACCTTCCGGCGTGGCATTTACCGGAATACATATCCAGTTCCAGCGCTAGATAAGTGGAAGGTCTTAACATTTAAGCTAGTAGTTGGAAGTATGATTGCCTTGATTACTAACATTATTGTGATGCACTTTTCCAAACACGTCCGTTGGTAGAATTAACTCGTTCGCATTTCGATCGACCGTCCATGTAACAACGCTGTTTCCCGTTTCTTTGCAATTAAGTCTGCAAAGGGCAAAACATGGTTCGGCCACATTTCAAACACACCCAACGCCATTGCCGCAACAGCAGCTTTATGTTGCGTAATACGTATGCGATTGATTTCCTCACCATTGCCGAAGGACCGGATTGTTTGTTGTTTCCTCTAAATGAAAACGTCACTTGCATCTTTGGCGCGGTTCGTTTTGCCTTCGCGTCTGAAACTAAAAGCTCGCAACCGATGTTAAGATTGATGGGGCGTGCAGGCAATAAAAGAAAACAAGACCGTAGGACACCGCTGTTGTTGGATTCTTTGTTTTTATTGGGTTATAACGTTAATATTTTTTCATCGCCTTTTTTTTCCTTTTCCACCACCAGAAGGAAGCGAGTTTTCACAGTCGTAACGGTCATAACTTTTTGCAAAGCGTTTTATCGCTTTTTAAGGTTGCGAAGAAATATGAGCCAAAGAAATCGATTCAGTGCAGTAAGTGAGGTTGATGGGGAGGAACGGAAATATGCGGAAGAAATGTGTCGAATGCACTTAAAGTATGTCTTAAAGCTAAAATCCAAGTCATAAAGCTTTTTTTGTTTGTACAGACTTTGTACAGGCTTTTACAAGTCTAGGGGTTATTTCATTTTATATTTTTATTTTTATGAATGTAAACATAGTTTATTGTATTTTTGGTTTAAACAGCTTACATTTTTATACAATTAGAAACATTTTTGTAAGAAGTTTTTATATTCATTGTTTTACTCTCGAGGGAACTTCAAAATAAATATTTTTTAACTGGTCCCACCAATGTCGGATTAAAAATTGCAATGGCTTATATTCCAACATCCAATTATTATGTTTGTCTTGGTTTATTGTACAAAATGCATATATTATATGCTATGACTCGAAGAACTACATTAGTTAGACCAAAACACCCAGAAACAATAATTCTCTACACTTGTTGGTGTAGTTTTGGCTCCACTATTTTGAGTACACATTAAGCTTAAAGGTGCACGTTTCAAGCAGATTTCACCAAACTTGCCACGTTTCAACAAACATTATTTTAAAAGAAACATATCTTGTCGCAAACCGCCCGGATACACTATCCCAAGGCAAGGAGCAGGATTTTCATCAATGTCCGGAACCAATCAATCCACTTCACTATCGGAAGCGTAAGGCAGTGATTTAACAGTGAGCCGGTAAGAAGTGCTCTGTGACCGAAATTGAATGCCAAACCATCAGTCCACGCCGAGTGCCCCGGATCGGAGTATGCATCCGTGAGCGGTACCATCGGAAGCACCCATTTCGGACTGCTGGTTGGCAAAGCCGGATGTTGTGCATTTGGTAGAGGCAGACATACTACATGAAAGAGAAGGAAGGAGGGAGAGAGAGAAAAAGAGAGAGAGAGAGAGAGAGAGAGAGAGAGAGAGAGAGAGGGAGAGGTGCAGCTGCCTAGACTTCCGATTACTTGCGGCTGGACAGCTGGAGCTTTTGAGTGAAAAGAATTTTCAATAAATCTTGCCACCGTATCGGAAAACGTGTGCCGCTGTGTGAACGTGTTTCGTGGTATAGTGTGAAATGTGTTTCCCCTCGTCTCTCTCTCTCTCTCTTCCCTTCCCATTCGGCCTCATGTTTCTGGCTGTGTTATGTGAACATCAGGAAAAAAAAGAACCATGGATAAATTCGAAAATCTTTCCCAACTTCTCCACCATCGATACATTTTGCATCCTGGGGAATGTTTTCTTTTTTTTCTCTTTTTTCGTTGTTGTACTTCTTGTTTGATACTGTTCCTATCGCTCGGAGGCTTTGAGGTTATGGTAGTTCCTGGTACCTACCGCTCGACGGACTAGTGTGCGCCATCCGGTGCGACAACCGCACACGCCTTCAACACGGTGTGCGTACGTGTACGCGCGTGTGTATGTGTGTGTTTCGGTGCGAATTGCAAAGAACCTTTCATAGCGCGAATATGCGTTTCCACCCATCAAACCATCCCCCAAAGGGGAATGGAGTGTTGGGAAGTGAAACAAGGGGAGGGGGAGTTGGTGGGAGAGGTTGGGTAAAATTTATGTAGGAATTTGAATAGAAAGGAATGCCACCGTCCGTTCGTTGCTGGCGCGCGTTTGGTGGTTTTGGTGGTACTGTCTTTGCCCTCCGGGTGGCTCACTTGGGTGGGTGGGTGCAATTTGGCACTGCAGTATATTGACAGATATTACATCGCTGGTTTGTCGCACCGTCTGCCCTGCCATCGCGCCACCGTTCGGCAAAGTTTCATCCACCCTCGAACCGACTAAGCCAATCATATCCGTGGCTGGTTGGTTCCCCGGGGGGCGGATGGAATGCTTCTTGCGGAGAGGATGCTTTTTTCCCATGGCAGACACACGGTGCACACACGGCCGGAGGTTGCAATCATTTCATCGATAATGGACATGATAAATTTCACCTTCACACATACAGATCGCGCGACGTGAAGAAGGATATCCGAATTTTCTCGCTGCTCGCGCTACGTCCATGTCGCCCATCGTCCTTGGGAAATATGCAGCTTGACGTGAGGCGATTTCATTTCATTTCATACCGGAGTGTGTGTTCGTGTTTTTTTTTCCGCGTACTATTCTCACAAATCCTCTTTTCCTCTCGTTTTTTCTTTTCTTACAGAGTACGAAACTGGGCCATCCGTTTCGGTGTCGATCTGTGGGAGTTTGGCCGACAGTTTACCAAAGTGAACGACATCAGAAATGTAAGTATCGTGTTCATCGTGCGATGGCCGTTGTTTTTTTTGCTCCTCCTTTTCTGCCTTTAACTTTCAGCCGCAGCAGTTCTTGGGAATCGTAAGCGAAAAGGATTAATTTTGTGTGCGCATCCAGGCTCTAGGCATTTGCGAGCATTTGCAATGTAGAAAAGAACGAGGGGATTTCTTGCTAATTTTTGGGATCTTTCACGTTGACTTGCGCTCCTGTGCTGCCCTTGGATGGAGGATTAGCAGCGTTGTAGTTTTGTCGTACAGCCCATTGATTGGTCCACCGTTGTTGTCGGCACTGGTCCGGGTGCTACCCGAACCCAGCCCGACAAGATGTGCGGGTTGGCACTGTTAAACGGGACGGGTCTTTTTAAATGATTCTGCTATGCGGTTTGCGCTGTAAGCCAACAAAGCATTTCCAGGCGTTTACCTGAAGACCCAATAATGTGTGCCATCCTTCCAGGATGGTCCACGCCATTCGATGGTGAGGAAAACGGGTCAAGATTAGTCAAGCGCAATAAAGCGCAGGGACGTGAAGGGCCATGCGGATGGCCACGGTTGGGACAGGAGGGATCCGAAATCCTTCGGTATGCTTTCGGCAGGTGGTGTGCTGTGGGGACAAGGGAAAAAAGGGTTTTCGCAGTGATTGCCGGTGGTGGACGGCTGGCGGTGTGTGTAACAGCTTTGCTAGTTTGCGAGAAAGCTTCCATTTTCCACCCTGGTACACGTTACATTTTCGTCCAGCTTTTCCCATTTTTGCTTTCCAAGCCGGGACTCCCATTGTCCCGATGTGTGCGACTCGGGCGGCTCGTGTGTGAGACTTTGTACACGTGTACGTATGTGGCACTAGCACCGGTGAGTGTATTTTCGGGACCAAACTCACCCTTATGCACCCTACTCCCTGCTCTTCGGACTCCGTGCGGATCGAGTGAAGCTTTGTGGGAAATTTTCAACCAAAGTAAAGATATCTCGATGCGGCCTCCACACATAAACGCACGTGGGGAAGCAGGACGGAGTGAATGGGGCGGACGGTAGGAGGACGTTGCTTGGCAGAAGATATGTGCTGAAAGTTTTTACTTTCCCACCACTCGCTGTACCTCCTACGAAAAGCGTTTGAAAAAGCGCACCGCCGACGGCCATTTTTCACGTGTCTGTGTCTGTGTGTGTGTGAGTGTGCATGTGTTTCCCTGCACATACCACGGTGCACGAAGGGTAGGCGAAATGGTGTGCGGTGTCAGGTGCTGTCACTGCTTCACATTGGCAGAGCGTTTTGTAGCATAGCCCGCGGCATAATCGGTGGGCGTGGGAAGAGGACAATTGAGACGCAGCGCCTCACTACGGGGATATGGCTCGTTACTTGTACGTTGCTACGAGCTACCTGAGCACTGTGCAGCCGAATGAGCCACGGATTTTCACGGCCCGTAGGAATCGATTTTATGTCCACCGGGCTCTTCCGGGCGTTTTGGGACGGTCTGTGTGTGGCTTGATTTTCTCGTAAGAAGCTTCCGAGTCGGTTGGGCTTGGGTTGTAAAGATAGAATTTGATGGATCCGAAAAGCTTCGTGCAACTGGGAGGTACGAAGGGGCGGAACGATGGTGACACCCGCAGCTGGTGGTTTTAAAGCGAATGGAAAACCTTGAAGACGATGCCATGTATCGACCGAGTGTAGAAGGTGAAAAGCATACGCCTTCGAGCTTGGTACAACTCGTTCGCCTGGTGCAAGTAGCCCCAGGTGTGCCGTACATTACCAAGGTAAGGTGGACGAGAAGGTGAAGCGTTGGCTTGAAATTAGTTACCGACAAAACGAGCCTCAGCGTACCGGTGTGACGGTGGAATGTGATGCAACGGCGTGAAGCCAATTTTCAACAAGAAGGCGTTCTTTGTGTATGTGTCCGCTTTCGGTGGCATTGAGATCGATGAGTTTCTGTACCTTGTGAGCTTTTTGTTCGTATTATTCTACTGGCTAAACACATGCAACTAACAGAACGCGAAGAAAAGTTTACGGCAAGCTGGATCAAGGCAAGGATCGTGCAAAGATGATTAGCAGTAAAAGTAGAAAAGAAAAGGCAGCAGATTTATCTTCACTTTTAAAGCAAGGCGCAAGTTGCATTGGTTTTGAATGACGTTAGAAATGAACGTAATTGTAATTACTAAAAAGTACCATGCGTCTCCACCGATTTGAGTAAATATTTCCATTTATTATTCTGACAATGTTTTATCGAACAATTGTTTTACAACTTTCTACATTTTCGTGTTTTATTAAAATTAGTTCATCAAAGCAACTTGTTTTCGTAAAAAATGATTATCCTTTATGTAATATCTAATTTTATGTAAACAACCATGCGCCTCCATCGGACGTTATTTTCACAACTAACGTTTTTTTAAACGTCTCTTTATTACGCTATAATTTTATACAGCCACACAGGTGATAGTGCTTGATCAGAGGGAGATGGACCAGAAAAAAAAGATGCAAACAGTTCATTTTCAAACGAGATAAAACTGTTCCTCTACACACCGTAAAGCGCCTGCACTGTCAGTTTTTGTTCCCACGGTTTCACACGCCTGCATGCAACGTGAATGCACGATTTCCTGCCTCAACACGCTTTCGCACCGCACGGAAGATGGAAGATAAGAGTAAAGTCTAGAAAACAATGATTTTTAACGTGTTCNACGTCTCTTTATTACGCTATAATTTTATACAGCCACACAGGTGATAGTGCTTGATCAGAGGGAGATGGACCAGAAAAAAAAGATGCAAACAGTTCATTTTCAAACGAGATAAAACTGTTCCTCTACACACCGTAAAGCGCCTGCACTGTCAGGTTTTGTTCCCACGGTTTCACACGCCTGCATGCAACGTGAATGCACGATTTCCTGCCTCAACACGCTTTCGCACCGCACGGAAGATGGAAGATAAGAGTAAAGTCTAGAAAACAATGATTTTTAACGTGTTCATGAGGTGTTCGAGTTAAATGTTGATTGCAATGTAGCACTTCGCCGTGTAACAACGGCCGTAGCCGGTCTTTTCGCCCAGTTTCTCAAACGCTTCACGGAGGTGTGAAACCGATGGAAGGTGGCGTGCTGTGGCGGGAATGGTTCTTTTTTTTTACATCGCTCATACACTCGCTCACCGCATTGATGCTGTAGCGGAAGAGGTGCAACAGCGTCGTACATTGTATGTGTGTGTCTGTGTGTGCATGGATCGCATTTGCATTGGCCAGCTGCGGTGCGGTGCCGTGCCAGAAGACGGTTAATGTATCGTGTTCGGTGTTTACCTCTGCTTACACATCGTTAGCTACGTTGGCTTTCGCACGTCGAACCGTTGACCAGAGCGCGCTTTTGTTTGGCGTGTATGTTTTTTTTTCGCACTATAAAAACACGTTCGTCCGTGATGGAGGTGGATTAAAAGATTGCATTAACATTTTATTTTTTGTTGCATTCATCGCAACTGCCGCCTTAAGGCGACGGTGCCAGGCGTTGGATAGTGGAAAGATTTATTATTAACATTTCCGTTGGTAAATAGAGCGTGCTGGAGTGAAAAGGCTGTGGTTAAGATTATGATGTAGTACTTTCTGTTGCAGTACCTGTAATAGAGTGAGTAGTTAAGTGTGGCTAGATAGGGAATATTTAGAGAAGTAGAGAGAACAACTTATTTAAAATAATTTAATCGAATTGTGTTAATTTGAACAAAAAAAAAAAAACGAAAAAATACTACAAATAATTTGTATATGTTACCTTAAGGATGAGTAGTCACGTTAAAATTGTTGAGTTGGTCAGAATGTATAATACTTCTAGAGTGTGCTTTAAAAACTATGATTAAGCTGTTAGGTATCTGACCATGAACTTGAAATTCGAAACATTTTGCTAAAAATTAAGCTCTTGTACTGACGCCACCTTTGGGCAAATATCACTCGGCACAATCTCCTATTTGGCCTATGTAAGTTAAATTTGATGTCCCAACGTGTTATGTACGCCACAAATAAAACTCCCTCTTAACCCGGCGCAAAAACTCAAATCTCGGCAATCTTTTAGCACCCATCCTTGGGAAGTGTTTTATTTCGGATCAAATGGAAAGGTTAACAGGTTATGTGCGGCACATTGGCCGTGAGTGCTCTTCAGCATGGCATAAAATATTTGCCACGCTCCGGCACTTAGCAAACGAATATATATTGAATATTTTATCCACCCCGGGACGTAGATTAATGGTGGCTCGTGCCTGTCGATCGTGTTTTCTCCACTTCGGTACCGGGGTTACGACCATTCCAGCGGCCCATCCGCCACTCTTTGCATAGTGTTCGCTGGTTGGTTGGATACACAAACAAACGAACAAAATCAACAACAAAAAAAAATACATTCTGTTTGTAGATTTGTGTGAGTGTGTTTTTATCAGATCCACACAAGCCAACAGCACTGGAACGTGCGCTCTATGGTTGTTGTTGGGTTGAAAGGGAAAGCGCACGGTTACGAGTGGTGTGAGCGAACAACTGGTCTAGCGATCGCCCATTACCGCTAGCAACGACGATTGTCCCGGTGATACGTGATCCGTGTGCAGAAGTAAGCTTCATTGCGTCCCAATGCCCCTCCCCGTACCCGCTTTCGCCCGTAACATCCAGCGCTCTTGGTAAAGATAGCAGTGTAGAACACCGTTTTGCCACTACATAACTCTTGGTGGAAAGCTGGTGCTGGCGGTGCTGGCAAATCACTAAATTAAGTCTCATTGGGCAGTGGTTTTTCTTTCGGTTTTCGCATGTGACTGCGAAGCGATGGGGCAGAAACCATGGCGAGGTGATGCAGTAGATGTACTCCAGATCCTGTCGTGGAGTTGCAGGACTTTCGAGGGTGTATTAGATGAAACCCTCCGGTGCCCTTTTTGTCCGCGCGTGGAAGGATGTCTATTGGGCGAGAGTGAGTTGTGCTGGTTTTGGGATTTCGACGATGGTTATCTTTCGTGTGAGAATGTTCCCCATAGCTTTGCTATGGTAGATCAAGCGCTTTCACTTAAATCTCTGCAGCTTTTGTGCGGCGAGTGCACCACGGGTGATTTGTTGATGGTAGCAATTTAAACAATTTTATCAATTGCAGCAACACTTCTTTCGAGAGCGTTCGGTGTTGGGTTTGTAGGTGGATTGAAACAACACGCTAACAAGCTGTCATGTGGCAGACAGATGCAGTTGCTGAGATTCGCATTCCTGCAGCACTAGCATGTCGATGTGGTATGAAGCTTAACGATGGTTAAACTGGAACTTTAATTGGAAATATTTAATTCAAATATTATTTTGTTATGAATTTTTCTATGGCGAATCGACTGACCTTCCTTTCGCTATTATTCTGGTGCCGTGACCAGGATCCAGGCATGTTAAAAAAATGTCTAATAATTAAAAGGCACACTCAACACGCTCGTTACTCCCACCGTAAATTGAATATTCGCTGTACAGAAACGTCATTAGCAAAACTCTTCAAAAATGGAAGCTTTAAGCGCGCACCCATTTTCGTACCCATCGCCCGCGGTTGGCGGGCCTGTTTGTGAGTGTTTTCACTTGCTTTGAAGTACTCAGGGCCAAGGGTAAAGTGTTGTCTGGCAGCAAAAAGGTGTGCTTTCAACGTACTCAGCCCAAAACCTTTCCGTGGCCGGAATCACCGATCACGTTACCATTTTACCGGAACGGAAACGAAACGGATGTGCACAGGTAAATCGAAAGGAAAATTTCTCAGCGCTTCATTTTCCTTCCGTTCATCATTGACATCCACGGCAATGATTGGTAGCCACTGTGCTTACTGAGGGAGGGGGGCTGTGAGGGTGCAAGTGGGACGGGAGACGACGGTGGGAGATGACAGTTGGAGTAGGTTTTAATTGCCTCGCTCTTGATTCGCCGTCCATTCCGTCAGGGTTCAGTGAGTGGATTCCCGGAACCACCGGGGTAGGGTAGGGTGGTAAGGAAAGAGGAAAGGGGAGGGAAAGGAAACGGAGTATTTCATTTCATAAGGTGACCCAATCCATTCAACCTCACCACACAGCTGCGTTCGTGTTACATTTGAAGCCTCCAAATGGACGGAAAAGGGAGTCGTTGTTTTTCCAAACGGTCGAGTATTTCCCGTTCACCTTGCTTTAGGTCATTTTCTCGTGTTTTCACGTTCCTTTTACCTTTTACTTTCCCGCCGAGCGTTTGTGTTTGTGTCAGTTCGCATAAACGCGAAACGTTTTGCGCTGCGGTTGCCGTTAAGGATGAAAGGATGGGTCATCTTTGAGGGTTTGTATTGTTCCCAATGCTTGTGGGTGGCAGCAGGGATGTGAGATGGGATAAAGGGAAAGAGAGAGAGAGAGAGAGAGAGAGAGAGAGAGAGAAAGGCGAGGTGCTGGTTATGAGAAAAAGGGCTGGGACGCACGAAATTTAGCGAGCAGATTTTCCGTGAAATCATTTCTATGGCATTAAAATTCAAATTGAATGGATAATTGTTATTAGCGCTTCGCGTCTTCCATCCATCCGGTGCACGGACGAGCAGTCCCTTTTTTGGAGGATGTTTTCGTTTGGAAGGAAATGTGCCGCTTTTGTAGCAGCGTACCCAGTAACGTCGATTCGTGGAAAAATAAGAGAACCGAAAAATTTTCCGCACAAACCTTTGCAGCTCGTACGACCAAGCGGAACACACACACGCACGCGGTGCGGGGCCAATTGTTGATGGTATTGGAGCGTTGAAATGTGTTGGGATTAATTTGCTGAAGCCGACGGTTTATTGGCAGGTGTCAGCGTTAATCGCGCGCTGTCACCGGTGACGGATGATGATGGGCCTGGGCAGGAACGATGACGGATCGAAAAGTATGCACCAAATTGGCAGGCAGGATCTAATTAAACCGAACGAAAATCTTTTACTAGTGCCAACAGCACGTCTTAAACAGTACGTAGTGACGATTGTGGAAAAGTACAGTATAATTGTGCAGAAACTGTATACAATTGATTTGTTGGAATCTTTCGAACCGTAAAAAGCTTTTCCATATTTGACCAATTCAAAAGCTTTACCGAATAAGTTTGCTGTAGTACTCGTTACGTTGGATGTGTTCTTGGAAAATATTGGGCCTTTTTTGAAGAAATGCAAACTCGGTTGCAATTCAATTAGCAAATTCGTAGAAATACATATATGTAGCTTACGTTTTGCCGTTGAGTGATTCTAAGCATTGAAAGTACTTAGGAACATGAAGTCCTATTTTCGATTTATAGGAACAATCGATTAGAGATTTATAACCAAAATTATTTGGGAGTCCATTTAGAAAAAGGTAATTAATTTCTGTTACATTCATTGTTGGAATTTTTAAACAAAAAGTTAAAAGATGAACATAAATATAAACTCCATTGCATACATGTAGGCACACGAAACAAACACACAACCCACTGACGCAGCAATCGGGGTTTGTAAATGAGCTAAATATGTTTGTATTTAATGTCACAATGATCGTAATAAACCATTTTAATGATAATTGAAATCGATACAATGACTTGTAAACCATTAAACAATTTAAACAATTACCAATATGTTTATCACCAATTATTAGTGA
This sequence comes from Anopheles rivulorum, assembly GCA_018908115.1. NCBI lineage: Eukaryota > Metazoa > Arthropoda > Insecta > Diptera > Culicidae > Anopheles > Anopheles rivulorum. Next base: position 2,382,155 of record STHB01000003.1, on the reverse strand, counting down.
TGCTCATTGGGTCCATTGTCCTAGTCGACACTTTTGCGCCAGCGTGCGAAGGATACACGGAACGGTCAAGTAGAACGTTGCCTGCAACTTGACATAATAACACAAATTCCAGACATTCATCGTCAGCAGATTCACTAACGAGCGGATTTCTACACCAAGTGCTAATAGGCCACAGCCAGACCACATTCCATTTCGATCAATACAGACACGGGAAGGACCAGACCATAGTGCCGCATGGAACCATGTCTCGCACGCAATCGGTTATGGTTTTAGCATTTGCCCACGCACATGCTGCATGCTGTTGGGCAGGACAGTTATGCCGGGCCGACCATCCAGTTCACTGCGGTTCTCTACCGAAAGGCGATGGGCGATGGGTAAAGCGGATCGATTAGCGCATCGGTTTTAACCGTCTTTCGACCGTCCTTTCGGTTCGAACAAAAGCTGTAATGAGTTTCCTTTCCGATACGTAATTTGTGGTAGAACAAACCTTCACCCGTTTCGGATGGTTCTTACACTCATACGTGCTCATTACGATGGTACGTGATTGCTTCCGTTACGCACACAGCGAGAGTGGGTTGGAAAAGGTAGCGTCAAGTCATACCATGTATGCGTGCTTTGCGTCTCGTTTTCATTTTGAACCGGGCAACCAGAACGCGTTGGAGGGAAGCGATGTTCTACGACATTGGAATGAATGTGATACGCCATGGAAGGAAGGGTATGGTCGTACTGTATGGTGGTGTTGTGCTGTGGGATGGCAGAAGGGTGTCGATTTGACGCGTTGTCTGCTAACGAACCGAAACGGTTACGGTTCGAAGGGATCGTGGAAACATGATTTCCGAATTACCTTGATTGATAACGGATAAGCGATAAAATATGATTGATAATTAGATTAATATGTCATTCGACACTAATTCGTTTTACAATTCATATTCAACATGGATTTCGCCAAGTGGTAGCTGTGGCCAATAGTTGAAGGATGATGAGGAACTGGATGTTTCGCTGCAACGTTGCGATGCTATTCGTCGATCGTTTTTGATGATTTCGATCGATGATTTGAAGCGATAAATTTGTTCGCGGTTCATTTAGAATCAATTTATTTGCAATATTGGCTGTATATTGGATTACATAATTGTGCAAATTACGGTAATAATAACATGTTGGTTGAAGCAAACAGAAAATCATTTTAATACATTACTTTGTTTTTAGTACAAAATAAGGTTACATCAATGAGAGTAGCTTATAAATCAAATAAATGGTGTTGCCAAAGTTACTAGAATATAGTGCACAATTTTTTTTATTATCGTAATAACAAATAATGATAATCTTTATTATCAGTTTTCGTTTATGTGTTCAAATAGCTAATTAAAAAAATATCATAAGTGCCTCTTGAAACTCCGTGAATTGGAATTGATTCATCAGTACGTATGTTTGTAGCATAAAAATAGAGAAATCTAAAGAATTGACATTATCTTTTATATCGCTCCATACGTAAAGTAATGAAACTCGAAATAATTGCTCAAATAATCGCTAGTCCAATGTCCCCGCGAACGGTGAGATGGAAAATAGTGTGGTTGAATAGACTGATGTGGTCTTCGTTGACTATTGAAAAATAAAATGCACTTTAATCGTCAGTTTAATTCCCATCCCATCTCGCTGTGGATGACGTTGCATCTTAATAGGGCTAATGGTTTAAAATGGAATTGCATTAGTCGGTGTCTGTGCACCAATGCAGTTCAAACAAAAACGCTCCCTAAATGCATTAAATTCATAAGCAATCACTGGTCGCGCAATCGTTTGCCGACAATTTCTAGCCAATCATCGTTTTTAGCGATTTAGATGATGACGTCTTAAAATGGGGCGTCCCACGTGCACCGTACCCGTTAAGCACCGAACACACCCGATTACCATTTCTGTTTGGATGTTTTTTTCATTCCTTCTTTCCTTCTTCTTCGTTATTGCAGCGCTTCAAGGACTCGGACGTGGACGTGACCAGGAAGGATGGCATTCTGTTGCTGCGCGAGCTGGCAGCGGAAGTGAAGAACTTTATGGATTTCAAAATGAACGCCGTAATGGTGAGTAGCGCAATGCGTCCTGTGCGAGAAACGTTTGTTCCCTTACCGTACGTGTACCGAATGTTTTCCGAAGTACTCTCTACTAAACACCCGGACTGGTGTGCGGGTCTAGTACCTGCAGCACAGGTGTGCCACGGAATGCTTTCGGTTGTTGTCTAAGAAGCTCCAACATTCTGCTAAGGAAGGATTTTCTTCCACCTATCTCAAGCGGACGTAGGTGTGGTGCAATAGCAAGAAACTACTCAGCAATGCTTGTTTGAGCCGTCGGAAGGCACTACAGACCAACAAAAAAGAAATACCTTCAGAAAGAGAAGAAAAAATCCACCCTATCGAACATCTAGGCTCGGAAGACGGTGCAGTGCAGATCTCGGAGGCCTGATTTGGCAGTGGCTTTCTTCTTCGTTTCAGCGTCAGATTAACGTTTGATTACCTTTCGAACGGAAATTTCTCCGTAAATTGGATTTAGCCTTAAGGCTATCGGGCCACTCCCTCTTCTGCGCCCTCGCTGTCGCTCTACCGTATTTTGATGGGGGTAATGGGGTTTTCTGGAAAGCTTATCGAACAAGAAGCTTTGAGGGATTTCAACAAAAAAAAAGAGTCTAAAGAAGAAAGCGAAATAGAGATCGCCTGAAGCGGTTTGCGAGCGTTGCATTGAGTGGAACGAAAAAGAAAATAAAGCACACCCCGGTTACCATTGGGGGGATTCTTCGTGTTTTTTTTTGTTTGGCCGACGGCACCGTACAGCAAGCATGATAAATGAGGTCGGAGTGGAAGGATCGCTCTTGCTGTCCTCCCCTAAGGCACTGGAAGAAATAGGCAAGGTAGAGGTGTACCTAGTACGCTCTAAACTTGTTTCGCTTCCATTGTGATTGGGAGATGTTTTGACTTAACCATGCAATCGTGCTGGATCATAGTAAGAGAACCAATTGTTGACGAGGGAAACCCAGTTTGGGCACAACAAAAAATAGTACACGAAGTAAGAAGTAAAATAGCCCCAAAAAAAAGTCGATCAATTTTTCTCCTCCAGTCAATCGGTTTGCTGAAGCTTATTTGATTATTGGTCCCAGCAGGGCTTATTCTGATTCGTACGAGAATGGAAGTGCTTAATGGTTTAAAACGCAGACGCACCGTTCCGTTAGTGCGTTCGCCCTGCAGGAGAATATTGGTGACAGGTACCTTTGGCTATGGATGAGTTTGAAATTAAATCGCTTACTTATTAGTGTAACATTTAACGAACCAAAAAGTGAAATGTTGTTTCTTAGAGCTGATTGTGAAAAAGATATTTTTGAAGCTATTATTGTAAAACTGTTAAGTAAAATGTCAGTAACAGAAGTTACAGCACCTCTCGTAGAAAACGCCTAAATATATGCAATGCGCGAAGCAAACATTCTCTCCTTAGTAGTGTTTATCGCTTCTAAATGGAAAATTATAACACATTGTTAACAAAATGATTTGTTTTGCTCTACACAAATGATTTCATTTTACGTGATTTGATGATCTTATTTTAGCTACGAAGCCAGATTAAAGCCAGATTAAAGCTTGTCTAGATATTTCCTTTGAAATTTCCCATTGTTTTCTGCCCTTTTTAATTATTCTGTGTAAACTTAATATAATTGTAAAAGAAACCGACAGGAAACAAAACCTCTGTTCCGTAACACAAGAAAATGAAATGCAATTAAAGCAAAAAAAGTTTTATTTTCACAGAACAACGGCAGCGTGCAAGGGAGTGTACAAGAACCGAGCATTTTCTTTTTTCGCTCTTTTATGGGGATTTATTTTTTCATACTTTTGCCAAGAATACAAATAAAACAAAAATCGTGTAAAAAATTCCCTTCTGTCTATATGGTGAATGGGTATTTCATGGACCGAACGGGTCCAAGGAAAAAAAACAAAAACTCCTCGCCAACCAAGTGAGCTTCATTTCTGGTGACTTAATGCCTTGCGTTACCTGCCGTTTTACATGAGGTCAGTTCAGGGACAACGCGATTGCGAGTGAGAATTCAGTTCCATCCCGCAGCACATAATTTTTAATTCATCCTCTCTGCTCTGTAGCTCGTACAGCCAATCTGTTCACCTTCTGCCGGTACGGTGGTAACACGAAACAGGGCCAGTACGATTTAGCATTTCCCTCGTTTTGATCCCTTTTTCGCACCGAATTTATCCGTTTTCTGGTGCTGGAACAGGTGGCCCAGGTTTCGGGTGCGAGAATATCCACCCGACCGGTCCGGGGAGCAAAAAAGAGAAACCTTTGAAAAATTGGTCATTCAGAGTAGCGAAAAGGAAGCAGGTTTGAAAATGGCAAGAATAAAAATGAACCCAAACCGATGCAAAACATCAAAAGTAAATCGCTTACTCGAGAAATAACTTCACAGTTGGGGTTTTACTCTCTTTTTTGTGTGAATGCGCGCTTCTGGCCTGTCTTTCAATGGGATTTTTATGCTTGTTGTAGAGAGTTTTTTTTTCTCTGTAAGTTGGGCTTAGAATGTCCATAGTCCACAATAATCAGAAGAACTGTCTCAAAGAGGAAAAAAGCAGAACAGAAAGAGAAAAAAAGGACAAGCAAATTCACAAGCTAAGCTGACGGGAAGAACGACAACTTTGGTTTGGGTAGTATTTTTTTTTCGGGCCGTTGAATGAAAGTATATTTGAAATATGTGTATATCCTAGTAACCGCACTGTTCCCAGGATGAACTTTGCACACATTCCAGCGTGGGCAAAAGAAAAACAAACTCTCTCCTACGATGCTTATCTTGGCCACGATCCCGTTGGTGAGGAACTGGTGGGAAGGGAAACGGAAACCAGGGTTCATAAATTTTCCGTATTCCATGGTGCTTTGCTTCCGTATCCAGTGTTGCAACAAAGAGCCTGCCGGAATTGGATTGAGGTCGTTGTAATGTCGAAACTGTATCTGCAACGGACGAGTATGTAGTATCTTTTCAATACAGCTGACGCGGCTGTGAGGAGATTTAAGGTAAAAAATGCTACAATTAATGAAGTGACATACTTAGCACGTGTTTAATGTTTCCGTATGAAGAATGAAAGGACAATCTGGTCATAATTACTTTCACCAGTAACATACCAGTAAATTTATAATCTGTACTTGCTAGCTAGTTACGTTATGAGAACTACACCATACAATTGTGACTAAATCTAGTTCCAATAGGACTTGGCAGAAGTGTTTAAATAAGAAGAAAGTGATCTAACCGTGTTTACTAAATTAATCTATTTATACACGAATATGATAAATAAAATAAGATAAATAAATAAGAAATACACTTGTTAGAGCAGTATGTCAATAATTTTTAATACCATTCTTGTGGCTCGCATGAGAACATAGCACCATCCCCATAAATATGCTGATTGAAATAGTAATGACGGGAAAGCGATTCGTATGGTAATTTAATTGCACAAAATAGGGTTATGAAATTTGTATTGATTTGTTCTGGCTTAAAAATGTCCCCATGCCGTCCGCGTATTGATTGCTTCTGCATAATAAAGCACATTTTAGGCCGCACCATTGTTGAGACGCTAATGGTGCCATTATTATTCAATAGCGTCACTCCCGTGAGCACGTGGGCACGCGGATATGGGGATCGTTTGGGGGAAGCGGGTGGAAAAAACGGTACGTCCTTTTCCCGCGGTTTGTCCCGAGCGTGGGGCCACGTGGGGTTAAGCTTTCGAAGCAATCCTCAACAATCAATTTCCGGTCAGTAGTAGTGTGAGCAAAATTTATCGTTGTATCGGCAACGTCCCATAATAATTAACAAGCCTTTTGCTCGAGAAACTGCCGTGGTGTACTACCGTGGGTGCCCTCAGAACCGGGCGTTCGGTGAACCATGTTCGGGTGTTTTGGTGCGATCGATTCGCATCAATTCAAATCCAACTAAAACCCCCCACTACAGCACAATGCCAATAATAATCACTCAGCAAATGATGAATTCGTAAATTGGCACCATAAAATCTGCTTCGACGGGCCGTAAGCATTAGTGCGTAATATCGAGTGTCATGATGAGAATATAAAATCAATCGCCGTCCGTGCGCTAATGTGGTCTTCATGGGTCGGCCGTAAAAGGGTGATGGACGGTGTCTGGAGATGACGAGGTTATCTTGCGTTTGTTCTAAGTACAATGATTTCTCGCTTCTTCGCTTGCTCTAAACACTGATCCAAGCGCTGTTTCTTGCTTGCTGCTGTGGCAGCATTTTGCGGCACACAAAACCAGAACAGAACGGTGTGGATAAGGATGGGATAAGAGCGAAAGCTCGAGCAAGTGGTCCAAATGCGTCTAATATGTCTATTGCCTGCTAGTTGCTGGTAATGTGTTCCACATTCCACACCAAACTTTCGCTACTGTGTGGAAAAGCTCTCGTTTGTTTGGTAAATTCAATTAAAAATTCCACTGCACGTTGGCACTCATTGTGTATGCGCGTAAAAATTCCTCCCATTCGGGGGCATCATAAAATCCGGTGCCGCTGCTGGTGAGTGCCGTTTGGTAGGGCAGGACAGCAAACGAAACAACCGTCGGTCGGTGAATGTTGTGTATTGTGCAGGAATGGTGCGACCGGCGCGCTTGCCAGACGAGATAGTCCAACTTTAACTCGTTTGGGTAAGATGATGCTGTAAATGTTGGTAATGATGGTGGTAGGTTTCGGTCGGTTGGCCCGGTTGGACGTTGTATTTTGGGCCGAAACGTGCTTCCGAAACATGACGAAACACAGCGTGCGCGTCCGCTCATTAAGTGTTGTCCATTGCCCGTGTGCCCTACATTATTACACACCGATTTCGTTTTGTTAGCACATTTGAATTCGGGGTGTAGCAAAAGTGTCGCATCGGATGGACATAATGAAGGCTGTTGATAGGAATGGACTGTTGTAGGGCGGTTTTTTTCTTTATTACCGACACGCTTTTCGTTCCACGGTCAGTTGGAAGACCGTTTACTTTATACCTGTCATTTGCGTAGGTGTGCTATATTAAACAGGCTTTAGGAAAAAATCAAAACAAGGTTTCGTTCAGGAGATTGTTAGTAAACTCGATTAGTCTTACTCAACGCGGATGGGTGACAAAAAATTTGATAATTATGTTTCGTGTTTTGCATTTTTAGTTTGTTTTAGGAAACGGTGGGAATTTCCATATTTTTTAAGTTTTAGACGAAATTTTTTATTTCCTCACCGAAATATAGCGAATGAAGTGCTTACGTTAGCTGTTATTAAGACATATGTTTTGGAAATTGCATACTTTTAGGGGATGTGTTTTAAAAGTCCCACATATACTGTCAATAGTAGAACAGACCGCCTAAAGTTATGCAATTCCCATGCCAGTTTGTTGATTTTATTGGTTTCCGTTAAGGTTTTCCTCTCTTAAATGTTACTTAAATACTTTTTTATCTTAATAATCCTTCAATGCAAGTTTAAATCCTGTTTAATGGATAAGTAAAATTTTCTCCACCAAAATAAGAATTTAATCTGGAGGCAGGAATGTACACAGCTTAAATTAAAAGTGACCACACTATTATAACACTGCTACGCTTTGCCACTTTTTTATGAATCGTTCAGTTCGAAACAATGGAACAAAAAGAAAAACCGTTCAACGTTTTATCATACATGTTACTCACAGGCACCCAGCACGCGCTGAAATGTGCGAATGCTTTGTGTCGGCGTCGTTGTCACCGTCGACAGTATTTGGGAAACAGCAACATCGGCAAGCTGACGAACTCAGCTGATGCGTCTGTCACGGCGGATGGGCGTACAATATGGACAGGAAGATTGAATTTCGTGGTGACGAGAGCTAAGCTTGTAAAATTTAGCCACATTAGGTTAAGGGACCGGTTGCCTTACGTGCGATGACGTCTAAACGGCAACCAGCGCCAGGCCGACCTTTTGCAACGCCGTACACCATCGGTTGCGCATGGGTTGGGCCGGGACGGTTCCAATGATGGTTGTTTTGTTGGCGGTGGTTTTTGTTTCTTTATTCCGTCGGCCCATTTCCCCATAGTGGTTTTAGGTTTTATGTTTCGCTAGAAATCGGCCGCAGTTTGTTGGACATGCTGAAGGAAAATGTTTTATGGAGGATGAAAAGTTTGTCGGTTCGATCGAAAATGGTGGGTTTGTTTTGGGAAGGGAGGACAAGCCTCCTCCCCTCCCCTTAACCCAAACTCTCTCTCTCTCTCTCTGCCTTGTGCACCCTTCGCACAATGGCGCTTTCGACGGGTTTAAACTCTGGCAGAATTTATCCTTGCAGCCGCGTCCCGCATACCAATGAGTGCGATAATCGATAATTTTTGTCGTCTATCTGCTATCTGAACGATGCTGAAGAGATCGAGATGTGTGCAGATAGCGAACGCTCGATAGAGGTAGTGTGGTGTATGGTTGGGTAGGTGTACCCATACATACAAACGCACACACGTGTCGGGATATTCTGACGCCTTTTCAAAGTGACCCCGGAGAGAGCCAAATGGAGCTTTCGCTACTGCCCCACAGGTCATGAATTATGGGGTTTGACTTATTTATGGTTTCAAATTTTGCCAGCGAATCTGGCAGCAGAAGCAGGCTTGTGCAGTGCACGGGTGCAAAGAAAAAAGGGCTAGAGGCCAGAGTTTGTGGATCAAACGTGTTTCTCTTAAAGAAAAGCTTACGATTGAAGTTTTGTTACGGATGGAAAAGTTTTGTTTTCAATTTTAAAGAAAACAAAAAAGCACCCTTCCGAGTAGCCGGTTTGCTGACGCAGCAGCAATGCTCGCGGCAACACTGCCAGAACCAACAGCCGCGGGATGTGCATTGGAAGAGCAAGGCAAAGTGCAGGAGTTTGATTTTTAATAGAATATTTTATGTGACGGTGATTGAAGAAGGTAGACGGTAGAAAATTTTATCCCTGCCACGTGGAAACCATTTCGGTGCCATTCCGTCTTTTGACATGCCCCACCATTGGAACTAGTGCCGAAAGGAGGAAAGAGGTCTGGATCTCGGGCAGTGTTGAGAAAATTGGAAAAGCGGACCCTTTTTTCCCATGACTTATTGATGAAGGGTCTCCCGTTTATGAATTAATGCGAGGCGCGAACGCTAACGGGGTTTCTGGAGAGCTTTTGGTGTAAAAATTGATGAATTTAATCAGGTACGCCAGTCCTGGGATGGTTCGACACCGTTTGCTACAGCGATGGGACGGTTTAGCGGTAATGGAGAAATTTATTTTTAGGGCAAAAATCGAAACGATACACGAGACTGCAGGAGACGCGTGTTGGAGTTTAATCAAAAACAATGCACGGAACCACTTGGGTGTTTAATTATTTAATCAGATATATAGTGGTATCGATGTCTTTGGTAGCGTGTATGACGACAGTTTTCTAACATGGGAAATGGTGTTGTATCCTTTTGAACCTTCTTTGTGCGTGATATTTTATAATTATTTATTAATTGATAATTAAAGAAATTGTGAGACAGTGAGATGATTATTTGTATTTGTAGTCAAGGGTGGATAGTTTGTGAATAAGAATATGTTCTAAAGAGTTTATATTGTGCATGAAGCATCTTGTTGCATGACGTGCATGCTTTCTGGCGGATATGTTACAACAAAACGCCTGAATGTATGCAATTCGTATGATTACTATTTGTAGAATTTGTATGAAACATTTTGTAACATTTCTAAGCTGTTCTGGTGGTTGGTTCTCTCACGGCAACCATCAGCAGAAGAGAAATACCATCCTTTTCTTTATCAGCATACATTTTCCAAGAAGCAAAAGAAGTGAAAAAAAGAAACTACTCCTACTCCAGTTGGCATTAGCATGAAATGAGACTGTAATATTTATTGTTTATTGCATCCATTGCGAGGTGTTAGTGGTGGTGTTGTCGCCCTTAATGGTGTCGGTGGGTTCGCTGGGCTCATCACACACGCGTATCGAGCATAATTTCGAGCCCCGAGACAACAACGGTACAGCATCCCGTGCAAGCGTGTGCCCTTCCACGGGAGCTCTGGTTACCAGCACGTTCGGGGTGGACGGACCCTCTTGTCGAATCTTCTCATTGGCTCTGGCCAACAAGCGTAAATGGTTCATCCGGAAAATGGGAACCGTTTTCCAGATAAAAGCGAAACTCTAAAAACCGTCGCGTGTTCTTTTTGCTGCGAGGGACATTTCGAGCGCAGAGTGGAAAAGTCACTAGCCGATGCTCGGAAGGGCAGAGGCACGGGGGTTGTAACTGCGGGTGGTAAAAGTAGAAGAAGAAATGTTAAGAAATAATGCAAAACGGAGAGTGGCAAGCGCGGCTAAATGTCGTGTGCTTACGGCCATGTAAGTGAACGAGTGAACGAACCAGCAGAAAGTGGTACGGTTGTACGGTACAGGCGCACAACTGAACGATTCTCAATGTCAGTTTTGGATGGCGCAGTACACACACACACACGCGCGCTCATGCATACGGTAGGGCAGAAAAATAAACGGACGGAATAAAAAGAAAATCATAAGTACTGAGCCAGGACACTGGCGCAAGCCAGCGATGGGACAAGGATAAAGGAGTGTTCAAGTTAAAGTCGATGTAAAAGACAGCCAAGTCATAGCATCTGCTGCACGGGTATCCCTTGTCGTTGTTGTTTTGCCTGCACGATGGGGCTCACAGTAAAGAAAAATCTTACCCCGACTACTACCGGCCGAGTGAGGCTGGAAGTACTGGAAGGGTGTAAGATACGTGGGAGGATTTTGGCGTAATAATGGTAGGCTCAAGTAAAAGATAGCACGAGACAAAGCGAGACGGTGACATCGGAAAAGAAGCACAACACTCACGGCTTTTGTGGCAAGGCCGTATAAAAACGAAGACATCGACAAAAAAAAACCAGAACCCAGTCGACAGTGACAACAAAGTACAAGTGATGTGGTGTGGTGTGGTGGTGGTGGTGAGACAAGGGTACAGAAAAGTGAAAAACATTTCACTTCCTGAGCGGAAAACATAAGGAAAATGGCGAGATAAACTTCGCGATTGTTTGACTCTGCTCGGCTTCGTGCGGTTGTAACATCCACGCCTTGTAATGTACCGTTTAGGAGCATGTGCTTACCGTACGTGGGTTTGTGCCTGTACGTGTATGGTAAACACTGGCTACCGTGCAGTGGTGTGTCGTACCCGGAAAAAGAGGGGGGAGAGGGGGGTTGATGGCCGGTAAGGATTTTTTTCTCTTCTTCTTCTTCCTCTCGCTCCTTAGTTCCCAGCAATCACAATGTGTGTTACGGCATTAGTTTGATGGAATGTAATGACGGGGTTGTGTTGAAAGTGTTGAATGAATAATTATGCTGCTTTACCGCTATTATCATGCCTCATTGACAAGTAGGCACGTGCATTAGTGGCGGCATGCAGCACTGGTGAAAGCAGGTGAATTATTGCGCTACCGGGAGTATTCATTACGGATCGATTAGGGTGTTAGTTTATTGGTTCTGTGTTGTGTAAGGAGAAGGTTAAGTTAAGCTTTTTTATTCCCTTGTCGTAAAATGCTATGTATATGTGTGTCGCTTTGGATTTTTTACTTGTCAGTAATCGAATTAGCTGCAAATATAAATAAGCCTACATTTATGCAATCTGCATGACAAAAGCATCATGATTTTAGCTTGTTAAAAACAAAGTTTTTTTCAAGTCTGTAGTACAAAGATTGCAGCTTTGTATAAAGATATACTTAATTAAACATTAGATTACAAGAGCACAGAGTGATTCATATCTGCTTCGAATAAAGAAGATTCTAAACGACAAAAACGATAAACGACAAGCAGGGTTGAAATGCAAAGATGATTTTATTGTTTTTACTACAGCAACATCCATGCTGGTTTCTACTGTGCCAAACAGGCTAATAGTTTGGTCCCTTGGTTTGCTGGTTGGTACGGAAGTTCTGAGCCGCAGCCGCGGCCGCCATGTAGCAATCGTTCGGACAAGCACCAGGAACACCAGGTGCACCACGAACGCCAGGATGACCTGTTGGTGATGTAGTAAAGCAATAGTTATTCTCTGTCATACCCCAACGAAATGTTCTCCCTACACTTACCAGCTTTGCCAGGCTCACCACGTTCACCTGCTCTGCCCGGTAGACCTATAACGGAATCACCTGGAGGACCCGGAAGACCGACCGGACCTTGTGGACCAACGTAACCCACACCGTCACGCCCATTCTCACCCGGTACACCCGGTTCACCACGTTCTCCGGGTGGTCCAGCAACACCAGGTGCTCCCATTTCTCCCGGTATTCCTCTGTCTCCAGCAAATCCAGGGAACCCACGTTCTCCTTTTTCTCCTGGGCGTCCAGGAGTGCCAGGTTTTCCGGGCCGCGAAACACCCGGAGGTCCAGGAGGTCCAATCAGCCCCTCGGTAAGCTCGGCAATGTGATCTCTTAAAACTGCCCGACAGATGTCGCTTACTTCCGCCTCGGTATAGCTTCGTCCAGGGACACCAGGAACGCCTGGTGGACCCGTTTGTCCCGAAAGACCGGGTATACCTTGTGGTCCAGGTGCTCCATCTACGCCCGGTGGACCTGGTACGCCTGGTGCGCCTTCCGGACCACGGAGACCACCGGCACCACGCTCTCCGGGCAATCCAGTGTATCCCGTAGGACCTCGATGGCCATATGACATGAGATTTTCAAAGTATCGCCCACCACCACCACCTCCTTCGGTAGAGCCTTCACCGGGTGGACCTGGAGGTCCCGGTAGGCCCGGAGCTCCGGGAATTCCCGGTAAGCCTTGGGAGCCAGGAAGTCCTCTTTTACCCGGTTCACCTTTCTCTCCTTGTAAACCATCGTTTCCTCGTAGTCCAGGTAATCCAGGAGGTCCAACCGCTCCCGAAGCTGCCCTTGCATCTCCAGGTTCCCCTTTCTGTCCTCTAGGACCTGGTTCTCCAGGATATCCTACACCGTCTTCACCTCTCGCTCCTGGCAAACCGCGTTCTCCCTGCATCAAGAAAATCCAAGACATGAGATAGCACTGTTGAAGGGAAACTCTTAGCTGACCTTTTGACCCGCTGCTCCAGGTAACCCATCGGCACCTGGAAGTCCTGGTGCTCCAGGCGGACCAATAAGACCTCGGGGGCCAGTGATCGATTGTCCATCACGTCCGGGAGTACCAACGTCACCTTTTTCACCTCTCAATCCAGCACCAGGTTGACCTGGTGGTCCGGGAAGTCCTCTTGGACCAACGGGTCCCGCTACAGCTGCCCCCGCTACCGCCGCCGCACCTGGTTCTCCTTTTTGACCTCTCTGCCCAGCAATTCCTACACCGATTTCACCCTTCTCACCTTTCTGCCCGATTCCAGGAACACCTGGCGGACCTTCCAATCCGCGTGGCCCAGGGGGACCCTAAAGAAATGGAGAAATGTACATTATAAATCCAACATTTCCTTTGGATCGCTTAATGTCCTTTACCCGTCTTCCAAAAGCTCCCGCTTCTCCCTTTAGACCTGGCAGACCAGGAGGACCTGCCGGCCCTGGTGGACCCTGAAAAATGAATAGCAAACACGAATGTGCGTTGATTAAAGTTGTCATGATAGCTGTAGCAATAACTCACATCCGTTCCGTTGTATCCCGGGGGACAAACGGCATTACAGTCCGGTTTCGGGGTGGGTCCTTCCGGGAGGTTCGCCGTTAAAGACGCCACGTCATATACAGGCAGTTCGTCACAATTACCACGGGCCGGACGGGTTGGGTCGCAGTTCATCACCATCCACTGAAGGTCAATCACTGGTGATTCTGGTTCAAAGACGGACGTTTCCGCGAACCTAGAAATGGAAACGTACCCATCGGATATGTCAAAGCGGTCCCTCGGCTCCAAGGGTACGTTCAAGTTTCCATCGGTATCTCGGACTGGCCGACAATCGACCCAGAGGTTAAGATAATCGTTGGTCACACCGAGCATTATCTTATGCCATCTGTGATCGAATAGCTGGAAGAACCACACAAAGATGTCCAGTAATGAAATGTTTTTGGGTTGCCCTTTTGTCAGTCGATTGACTCACCGGAGTATGATGGTATTCCACAATCTGCTGTTCACCCTCCGTCGCTGGTAAACCAATCTGTAGAATCTGTCTGCCGGGATTCAGCGTAATTGCCAGCTGACTCTCCTGCACCTCGTTCGTCACCTCAAACAGATGCCAGGAGGAATCACCCTCGTCCTCGATGCGGTATGTACACTCGAAGGAAAACTGATGAGGTAATCCGAGCGGAAAAGCGTCTACCGAACGCATCGTTAGGTTGGCTTCCTTTTCGAATCGATAGGCCGTCTGGTACTCGTTGGTGCCTTGCAGACGATGCATGTGTTTGCTGCTAGCTTCCAACTGATCCAAACGGAACTCACGGATCAAATCAAACGATCGCAGATCCACATCACCAGGTCTCCAACGTCCGCAAGGGCCCTCTTCATAATCATCCTCGTCTTCGTTTTCTGCAGCGTATGGTCATGGAACATTATTACGGACGATTGATGTTAGATTGATTCGACCTCGAATATAGCAAATATTGGCACAGACTTACGCGACTTTACCAAACCGGCTAGACATATTAAAAGCATACACAGTCTGTTGGAGCGTATTTAGCATGTGTGAATAAAAGAAAATTCCATTTTATTAGCACTCTTTGAAACCCGTAACATACACCTTTATCATAGCACTTGGTTCCCGATGTCAGCAAAAACTTTGGAGCTAGCACACACCTTGCTATAGTAATTCGACCCATTTTTATACGGACATAAATCACAATTCTTGCTTCGTTCACTATTTCCTTTACATTGCTTCACAGCAAAAATTCAACGCACCAGCGTCACGAGAAGCGAGATCCACCCTAGATCAAATCTAACCACCAACTGATCGGTAACGATTAGCAGGAGCCCATGGCAAACATTTCCTACACTGACATTGGCACTCAAAAATGGAGAAATTAATTCAACTACCATATGCTTCCACACCGATGAGCGGCGAGCTCATCGTCAAACCAATCTCGTATCAACGCCATCGGACGCGCGACATGAGGACGATGCCGAAGCGTTTGTGCCATGGATGTAACATAAATTAACTCCATTGGCATTCACAGCTCTGAATGCAAAGCTGTTCGCCAGATGTTTTGTGTCCCGTGAGGCGACACTGGTTGCCTTTTTGTTGGGTGTCAATTCTGTGGAGAATTATTAAGAACTGGGTCACATGATTTCACGCTAGCACAGTGAGAAGTGGAGTGGGGTTTTTTTCCTCTCCTTTGTTCTAGTTGTCTAACAAGGGTGATGGTTATTTTTTCTAGTTTAGAATGGGATGAAGATTAAATGCACACAACATTTAGTGATCATATTCTAATGAAAGTTTTCAAAGTGGGTGGTAAGAGGTTATTTATTTATTTAAATATTTTCTGCTTAACTTAATGATTTTAATTTGCAATAAGTTTTTGCAAAAAAAAAAATGAAACAAAATTATAAGCTTATTCAATAATAATAAGCATCTAAACTGAGTTGATTGAATTAAAAACCATTTGAAGACATTTACCTTCTCTTCCAACGTTTAGCATATGTTTTTTTGGTCCTTTTTTTCTATACCCTGCAAGCTATTGTCTGTAAATTTACGGTTCAATTCTTTTGCGAAGGTAATTCTTAGCACGAAACGTCTCACACAGCCACACATCGGCAGGTGAAGTATGGAACGCGCGTGAATAGAATCTTTAAATTACTTCGAACATCAAATCCCCGACCTCGTTAGACGAAAAACTTTCCTAACGAGCACATCTCGAACGCAAGTGTGCACATGTGTGTGTGTGTGTGTGTTTGTATGTTGAACTTTGTTGAATTTTCCGTTCTGGCTTCGTTCGGAAAACTTAAGCGCCGAGCGGTCCAAAGTCAACGGGCAATTGATGAACGAGAAACTTTTCACCGTTTGCCTCAGAAATTACTCATTAAGTGCTGCTTAAAGCCATCGATGTGCAGCCCAACCCGGCATCGAGGGCAGCCACTAAATAAAGCGCACGAGGGTTTGAGTCGAAGGTTTTTCCGGCTGGTGTACCGCGCTAGCAACCAGCATTTTCCTAAGTACGGCAACTTCGTGTTACCGTTTTGCACATTTGATGCCGATTTTGGGAAGACTTTTTCCATGGGATGTGGAAGGTGGAATGGGGTGGACGGGGGGGTTGCAGGGGGGAGTACTGTTTGCACGACCCGTATTTCCATCGCATTTTCACGAACCATTCGCGCTGACGAATGACGAACGGTGACGAATGGAGCCGTTATCGCAACCGGCAAACAGATTCTTCCACCTACCAAGGGTTTTGATCTCGTCTCGAACACGATTTCCACTTGATGGTCGGAGGTTTTACCCCCTACAAAAGCAGGGAAGACGTACGAGGCGGAAAAACGAGTGTTGGAATAAAATGTGCGTCACTTTCCCTACCTTCACAGGCAGCAAACTGGAACAGTCGGCCGAAGAACGAATCGTAAAATTATCGTGGAATTTATTGTCTCCCATTTTGGTGGGCTGGGGGTGGTGTGCTTACCCACCCCACCAGTTCAGCTGTTTATTTACTTTTGGGCCAGCAGCGCCCATGGAGTCATGGGCACACCAGGACGAATGGCGGATACCCGGGTATTTGCTTGTTTTTTTTTTCTTCTCACGGTGCTGGATTTTTTTCTCTCCTTCGGCTTCTTTACACTTCCTCTCCCACTTTCCGTCCCACCCAGCCATCGTTCAGCTTGTGTGATATGTAAATGTGTTTGTAGCGGAAGTGTTGCCACAAAGCACACGCCGTTTGCAGCCACGCCAGGAAGCAGATTAGATGATTAAGAAGAGGTTAATTTATTTGTAGCGTGAACAATTATTTTCCACTTAGGTTGCGCGCGGAAAACGAGTTCTCCACCACCCCTCACTCCCTTAATTTTCCCCTTTATGTAGAGTTAGCCTCCTCCTCCTCCTTCACCGCCTCGGTCGCACCCGATAGCTTTATCAGTCGCAACTCTTTCGTGAAATACGCGGTGGCGTTGTAAGTGTTGGTCTTTAAAATGAATGTTTTTACTGATGAGTGAGCTTTGACGGGTTGAACCACTCGCAGGAGGTGCGGTTTGTTTGAGTGTTTCTTTTGTGTTTTATGTTGCGTTCTTGCTCAACAAGTGCCAGGGCATGGCGAGTACGCTGTTTGTGCTGTTGGTGGCAAAAGCGTGTAGAGTTTAATGACACGTTTAACAATACTATAAAGATAGAATTAATTGCACTTTGTGCGTTTGGAGCATTTGGCAACGGGGAAATTAGTTGAAATTTTTGTAATTGAAATATTTCGGTTCGGTAGCGTTACATTCCATACGCTTTACAAGTTGTGCAGCCTAAATGTATGCAATTAGAATGCTTTAAAATAGTTAATAGTAGTGTGATGTAAAGTTGCCCTTTCCTTGCGTCAAATAAAGCGCTGGCTTCTCTAGTGATACAGGAACTGAACGATTTCTTTTGTGAACTGAAGTGTCGTAGTTTTCATCACAGAGACAGTAGCGACATAAGAATTAAGCACTAGGCGTTGCCGAAATTGGAGATGCAGTTGATATAAAAAGTGTCTCAGCTGTTCTCAAATAATTCGTGAAAATACATTTGCCATAAAGAGCATTACGACCGGGAACAGGTTGTTTCTAAAACTGCTAGTTTTAGTTTGCCATCGGTTCATCGACCTTCGTTTTATCCTTTCAAATCCAAACAAAGATTTGACCCCAACATTGTGTAGAATCATCAACACATCAAACTACTTTCCGTCCCGAACGACACGCCTGGTGCAAGTTTGTGTAAGGTAGAAAGTTATGTTGCTGTTTGCTGTTGAGGTGGCTGTACAATTAAAATCATTTCGTAAACGTCAATAATACGTACGTAACGCGGGGGTTTGCAAACACTCTCAGCGTGATTACTTCAATTAATTACAAGCTGCACGGAAAGTTTGCACATTTTACAACCAAACTGCTCCCACTTCGCCACTTGCTGCATGCAGCAACTCGGGTGCTCGGGTAGGAGCGTTTACATGTGACCCCAAATGCGCAAGTGCACAACTTTTCCAGCGCTCCTTTTTTTCCCTCCTTTTCTGTTGCTTTGTATGTGGGTGTGTGTGTGTATGTGTGTGTGCGAGTGTTGCTAAAGCAGCGCCAAGTTGCAGTGCTGCCCTAGAGCGTGAGCACAGGGTTTCGCACGTTCCGTTCATCGTTCCCGTATCGTCTTTATCGTGTTTCTAATTTCCTAATGTTTCCATAAACAGACACGATCCAATTATGATGGGAACTTGCCCATGGACGGTTGCGTTGCCTTCGTTCGGTCGTGCTCGCCAGCCGGGGGACAGGTTGAGCAGAAACAACTTGCGGGTGATAAACTTTCGCTATAACTTATCTGTGCATTAAAATCACTTTGACACCAATTTGCTGGCATACATCTGTAAAAGTTGGAAACTTTTTTATGCTCTGTTTGTTCGTTTTTTTTTATTATTTGGGGCCGCTTTCCCGGCTTTATATCCTCCAATCGTATTCGCAATTTTCCTCGACAGGTTTCTTCGGTACACATCACATCCGGTGCTATTTGTGTGTGTGTGTGTGTGTGTGTGTACGCGTTTGTGAAGGATTTTGTGTGCTACAGCGCTGTGCTTTCGTTGGGTGGACCCTTGTGGACCATGCAGCAACGGGCCAGAGTTTCATTCCTACTTTCAATTTGAAGCAATTACCAACCGGACCCGAAAAGCCGAAGATGATGAGATGACCGTCAGAGGATGTTGGAAAAAAGCGCTTGCATTGGAAAAAGCCAACGCAAGGCCGGCGAAGGTTTTTTGTTGGAGCGAGATCTTCTCCACGAGTCAACTTTCTATGGCGCTGCTTAAAAGGCTTCGAACGGAACGGAAGGCAAACTAGACAAAGAAACAGTGGCGAGAGAGAGTGTGTGTGGGAGAGAAAGAGATAGAGAAAGAAAAAAAAAGGTTGGCGGAAGAAGAAAATATAGATGTGCCCATGTCCGGGGTGAGAGATTTTTCCTGCAAATGAGATGAAGGGGATGGAAACTAGATATAAAAGGATGGTAAAGAATACTTTAGTTTCAAGTTTCCAACAAGGCTAGACACGGGCAGAAGGATGCTGGCAATGGTTGGAATACATCGTTGGCTATCATTGCCGTTGGTTGATTTCGTTACAATTTTCACCGGTTCGTTGGGTTGGTTGGGCTGGTCTGGACTGGCGGTGGTCTCTGTACTTCCGGTCACTATTTCCCGAAGGAGGAAAACGTTACGGAACTGGGAAGCACTGCAACCGTCCAGAACCGTTCTGGGCGCTAAAGGAGGAGGAAATAGAAAACGGCCTGGCTAGTGGTTCTGGTTGCCCTGCATCGATCAGATGCTCTTTCCGTGCCTGTGGCAGTGTCGTTTGCTTCTAGTTGGAGCAGAGGGAGGTTTTGTTACTCTTTTTTCTTGTGCGTTCTTCTCCCTGTAGTTGCTTAATGATGAAAGTTTTATTATAAGTAATCATCTATAGCAATTAGAGTTTCTTTCGCATGTTTTCTTCTTCCTGATTGTACAATCGCAAGTTTTTGCTTCGTTTGAATCACGTCCCTTTGAAATCATCTCGTTGTAAGCTAGCTTCTCTGCACAGCAAAACGGAAGCCAAAGTTGATGGATTTTTTTACATAAGTAAAAAACTAAAAAAATGTTGCAAAAGCCCCTTAGAAATCTTTGATTCTTTAAAAGCTTTAAATTAATTTTTTGTTTGATAATTTAGTTCATAAAATAATAATAATCTTTTGTCGTGCATAATTGTCTATTTTCATATTTGATATGCACAGTTTAAGGTGTTTTTTAAATATAAACATACATTTTTTTATTTAATAATGCATAAATAAACTTGTATAAACAAAGGCAAAGTAAAGTACAAAACGAAGATTTGTTTTGCCATGGTTACGCAAGACGTCTTTTGCGTGCTCTTTTCATTTTCCACGTGCAATTGGCACCCTTTATGCTGTTGTATTATGGGTCTGGCTGTGTCGGGAAAGCAAATGGTTCCGTTTTATACGTTTCATACGCTCAATTGCACCGATGCCGCGTTTCACATCGCAAAACGATCCCATTTGCTGTTGTGTATGAAATCTGTTTTCTATTTTCGATTTTTCAATTGTTCTTTACGCGCGAAACATCCCTCTTCGGGGCAATGTGTGTGTTTGTGTGAGGGCTTTTTCATTTCCTCCAGCTATAGTTGCATGATGAAACGATGCTCATCTTAAGGAAACATCTGGAAGAAAGCAAAAAAACACAAAAATCCCAGCTAGAACAAGGGTCGAAGCTCTGTTGATTTGATGATCCGCGAGATTCTTCACGGTTGTGTTTTCCTTCGGTGCTGTGCGCCTGCATCCTTGGCAGAAAAGACTCGCGGGATGGGCTTTTCGAGCACCAACGTTACGTAAAGAAAACGTGCTCTTAAATCTTGTAAAAAGCGAGTACTTCAAAGGGCAGGGCGGGTATGACGTTTTTGTTTCCTATTTTAGTTTGTTTTGGTGCTGCTGATACAGCTGCTGGTGGCCCCGGTGCTGCTATGAAGCACACCAGATAAGTGGTACAAATTGAATAGCGCCGGTTGGTATTGTTTTTGGGGTAGCAGCTCTTCGACGGGGTAAAGTATTGAGGATCAAGCTCATCCTTGACCGAAGGATCGGGAGTTGTTGAATTTGAATAGAATAATTTAGCTACCAGTTATGTGGCTGAAAGGAGCACCGGGTTTTTTGTTGTTGTTGTGTGTTCACATCGTCTCAATAACTTTATCTAGCTGGTGATTATCTTTCATTTTCGGTACGATTTAATACTTTTATTATGAATACGATGTAAGGAAATAATAATTATATAAGAGGATTTAAATTATAGTAGAAAGCAAATATTGCTAATTTTCGTAAGGTAGTTTTCACTGTAATTGTCTGAAAACATAAGAAAACAAACTTAATGACAAATTGTTCTACGGAAAGGGCAACGCCTAAATGTATGCAATCGTTACGATTTATAATTCTTTGCATGAAGTTTGTCTAGCAGACATTTCTAAAACAAGTTATAGTGGTGTATTGCATACCTTTAGGCGCATTAATATCACAAAAATCATTAGCACATACACTACTGTGCAAATTTTTCAAATGATTTCATGTAGCTTACAAACATAGTATACGATTTATAATTAGAATCTATATGTAAGGATTTCATTTTTGAATTATGAGATATTTATCTACAGCAGAGCAAAGCAACAAAGAGAAGAATTATTACTCCCATAGTATAATGAAACATCCATTTGCAAATCAGTGCTTTGTTTTTCATCTATCGAGATCATCCTCTGATTATTTGACTGGTTGATTATTTTCCAAATTCATCAAAATGTGCAAAGCGTAACAAACGAGAAGAAAATGGACATAACAAAAAACAAAACACAAAAAAAGAAGCAAATTTGCTGCTAATTTAATATTTCCACCCATTGCGCTACGGGCTTGGGATTGTGGGCGGGAATGATGTGATTGTTGCCGCAAATCAACAACAGATTGGAAAAGCTTCCCACTACCACCTTACTGATGCAGTGCGCTTTGTTTTCCAACCGGAGTATCCGACCGGGGCGGGCAAATAATCAGAATAGCAACAGAAAGCAAGAAAAAAAAGCGTAGCGTGAAGCAACCAACTCGAACGAAACGAACAAAACCAAAAAAAGAGGCAAGAAAAAAGGTACAATGACACATTCTCATCATGTTTCCGGGGTGCTTAATCCCGCTACCGGAAGGTGGCGAAAGTAGACAAATGTTTCAATTATTATCCCTCGACTGTTTGGCGCTGCTCGAGCGTACGGGCAAATTGGTGCGCATTTGTGACAGGACGCGAATAAACACACACCGCGGGACCTCCGGCGGCCATCATCTTGGTGGCATCGGCCGACGTGTATCATCGATTTGCGTTTTCCGTGTTGGAAGGCACGGTGGCAGGAGCGTTTTCTTCGCATTAACATTTTCTTTTCAGCCTTCCCACAAGGGACAGTCGTCAGGAGAATGGCAGAAGCTCAGCGGTGCGTAGGCCATGGAACCAGTTCCCGGGTTCCATTTTCGGAGAAGTGACAGTTTTCTGTCCTCGGTGCAAATTCAATCGGACCATCACCATCGCAGACGGCACGGAAAAGGTGGCGGCGGGCCCTGGAGGGAAGGTGGAGAAGCATTAGCCCGGAAGCTTCCGGTGTGTAGTGTCTGGGTGCGTTTTTGGGGCGTCGTACCCGGTGGGCTTCCGTGCCGGGGCTGGGGAGACGTCTGCGAAATGAAATGGAACGGAACGGAACGGTGGCAATGATTTTCCCAGACATTAGCCTGGAATCTTGACGATTATTCATCATGTCAGTTGTGTTGCCGTTCCATCACAGCGTCCCGTACCCTGCTGAAGCAGGGAATCCTGGCCGGGTGAAGGAGTATGCGGGATGGAAGGGAGGTGGTTTTCCTTCGAGTGGAACCGCCTTCCTTTGCCGACCTTCTTTCGGGTTCAAGCCCGATGCTCGGTGAAGGATAAAGTACTGAATTTCTTGTTCTAGGGTTCGGTTCGGTCGGTTGCGATTACGTCAGGACGCTTCATTGAGGGTGCAGATAAAGTGAAAAGCTAAAAGGACGCCGGGCCATCTTCTCGACATTCGGCAGGGAGTGGTATATACAGTTTTTTTTTTTTGTGTTCGGTTCCAGATGAAATCCAAGGCAAAGGGAGGGTAAATTCTTCCATCCCCAAGTAAAGTTCTTGGCGAAGTACGAGAAACGCAGCTTTTCACGTTAGTTTGACAAAGGACACAGCGGAAGATGTGACATTTTTCTAAGGCTTCGAAGGCTTTCGGTTGGTGAAGGGGATGAAGAGGAAATGAAGCAGGAAGGGAAAACATCGCGACCAGACACACCAGTGGGCCCATGTTCTTCGGTTGCTTCGGTGGCTCTAGGAAGCAAGAGCGCCATCTCTTTTAATGATCTGTGTCTCTCCTGGGTGCATGAGACGTGGCAATGTACATGGCATTGTGTTGGTGATGGCCATGAACGACTAAACGAAGAACAAAAAAAAAAAAAGAAAAAAGAAAGGAAAACAGCCAACCGAAAATTAAAGATTTGCCATTTTGCGTGACAGATTATGATTAATTGATTGTAAAACGGAGACCCGCGCATTTGTAGTAGACGTAGCAATCGTTAGTAGGGAGCATTGGTAGTAGTAGTAGCAGTAGTAGTCACTGTCAGTATTCGAAATGGTTTATTAGAAGATTTTTTTGCTCTCTTCGCTTACCTTTAAAGCACACCCAAAGCTTAGCATTGCATCAGTCATAGCCCGAAAGTTCACCATTTCATTGGCGTTGACATGGTCACCCAAAATTTCGGTGCGTTTTTGCACCGTATTCTTCATGTTCCTGCGGTGTTAAATGGTGCCGTTTAGAGTCACCGCAGCGGCGAAGCACAAAAGAAGCGGCCCGAACGAAGTGTGCTGGTGTGTCGCTTTGAGGTCATTTTATGGGTTTGTTCAGATGGTTCCGTTGAGTGACAGATAGGATGACTGATGGTATACGCTCGTGCAGTGTGGTCGGGCCGCCGCCATCTCTCGTCGGTGTGTGCGAAATGGCATCGTCGTCGCTTTAAGAGTGGGCGCCTTTAAACGAGCCGCTTCAGAAGAGTTTCGTTCCGTCACAATATGGCCGAACGCTTCGGGTTTTTTTTGTGTGTTTGCAACGAGATGCGCCATATAATGCCGTCTTTCCACTGCGTTTGTGTGTTTGCGTTGGGTGTAGGAAAAAAAAAACAGTATCACACGCTTTGTGGATGAGCGTGGCGGCTATTGGCTAGAACGGATAAAATAACCATTCCGTCTGCGGGCCTCCCGTGAAGAATTATTATCTGCCAGTAATAAAAGCCAATATTACGGCAATAATAAAATATTTGCTGACTTTAGCAGCCGTCAAACGTGGTGTGTCGAAGGTAGGCATAGGGCTGTAGCATCGTGCGTAGTCTAGAGCGTCAAGTCTATTGATCCAACGCGAGCCTGACGTGAGGATGACAGCTCTAGCCGCATCTCGGAGTAACGCATATACTGTCGCGTCGTAAGTCACCCCCAGCCGCGCGTTCACGCGTAGTAATCCAACCGAAAGAGAGCAAAAGCTATCCATAACGAGGCGGACCAATTTTGCCTGGAGGCGAAATTGTTCTTACAAAAGTGTTTTCGAAACTAAAATGGTGCCCGCGTGCCGCATCGTTCGCTGTTTGCGGAGGATGTGTGCGCGATCGATCGGATCGAATCGATTCCTTCCGGAACCAGAAGCTCACCCGCTGCGAGTGTGAACTAATGGCCCTATCTGTTGTTGTGCCGGTCGCCCTTTTTTCCAGTCTCTTCCTTCTGTACACACGTCGTGTGCCGTGCCAGGCTGGCTGTGGTGAGGAAACACGGGAGACCGTGAATTATGATAGTGCGTCAGCGATTTTTATTCGATCCGGACCGGGATTTAATGAGGATTTGGTGTTTGGCTTGTGTGGTTTAGCGTTTCAAGCGACGCTACTCTCGCTGCGATGATGGATGTGGCTGACGTGACGGGTACGAAGAAACAACAAACGGATGCCGTGACAATCGTGTCGCGTAAGCTGGGAGCAGAAAGATGGTCCGATTTTTTCTCTAATTTCGCAGCCTAAATAGTGTTCATTGTGTCACGCAAGTTTCGTTTCGATTTGGTTAGTGAACACAACAAAAAGGACGATTAAAGGAGAAAAATATTGGAAAGCTGCTGGAGATGATTTAAGATGTGTCCAATCAATTGACATCTATCAGAAAATTCTCACTGCTGTGTTGTTCAAGTATTTTTGATAACATTTTTACCAGCGCTCAGTTTAAGCCTTTTTCTACTCTCAGCATTAAGCAATAGCAGACGCTATCTTGTTAAACACAACACACTACGTGTACAATTGATTTGGGACCTAGCTTTCCCATTACGAATGTTCGATGGGCCATTCCTGGGAACGAGTCGCCATGTGTACACAAAGAGACAAACAATCATTCAGTTCCCAGATGAGAACGAGTTGAGAACTGTTCGAACTGCCCTAGCGTTGTAGCCTTCTATCGAACCTTTCGCCGGATGTGCTCCACAAGGGCTAAATATTATTAGGTCAACAGATTGAGGTTAACTTTCGCATAAGGTCAATGGCATACTGTTCAATGGGTGTTTTAGCAGTGATGTTTTCCATGGTGATGGTATGGTGGGTGGGTTTTAGTGGCAGCGGAAATTGTTCCAATGGGACAGGATCGTGGGAGGAACAGAATGCCAAAATATGCTACATCTACTGTAGGACAGTTCCCTAAGCGCTTTGTGGCCATTCCTTTTGTAATTCCCAAACCTCCGCCTGAAGCGTATTGTTGTATTAAGTTTCCATTCTGTAAGTTAACGATTCAAATAAAGCAGTCAAAAAGGTACGTGGGCTGTAGAGCTATCCATGAAGGTACTGTATAGATCCCTGTGCTGTTGGCTGTAGTTGGAAGGCTGCCAACTGTAGAGGAACCATTAGCAGAGGAAGCGTTTTCCGTTTTGCAAAGAATCGTTAGCTCATTAATTTAAAAGTTCTGGTATAATGAATTAATTTACAATTTGTAGTGCATCAAAATAAAGTTTGAACATAAATTGATTCTTGTACAGCTTAAACAATTCTGATTGAAAATTCCGAGTTATCTTTCCGAGATTTGCATACCTTTAGGCGTTTAAAAATATGACATATCTAGCCGATTGAGCTAGCGAACAGTTAACGCCTACAAGTATGCAAAATGTGCTTTATAATATCTGGAGGAGTTTTGAGATTTTGAATAATTGAAAAGTATCTTTTACTTTACTAGAACAATTTATAAACCAAATTTCATTTAACTCATATGACAATATAACACTCATCGTATGATATATGCGAGTTCTCTTCCTACCGCGGCCTGTTTGTTGGTGTTTTTATTTTTTTGTTTCAGCCACATCATCTCTAGCATGGTTAAAACGATCTGAATCCACACACGATGTGGTGGCAAATCGCAAACAGAAAGGAACTCGGTATAAGTGTTCATAGTTTGAAGATTTTCCCCAAATTCGTTTTGCTGTTCAAGCGTTACCGCTGCTCACCACTTTTGGCTCAGTTTGTGGACGGAAATTGTCGTATGTTTTGTGAAATTGGCCACCATGTTCCGGTGTTGGCGAACGTTAGCGAACAAACAGTTGAGGGACTGTTCGAGGGCAGTTCGTTGCGGAAAAGTTTTTTTTGCCCCATGTTACTTTTCACGATGCAGAAATGTACGAACAGGTTGAGGGGACTTCAGGGGACGGTAAAAAGAAGGAAGGATTTGGCAAACATTTTTTTTTCCCCCCGTACCGTACCATTGCTGGTTTGGTTGGAATGAATTGCTCGTCCCGTTGAACATAACGGCAGGTTTGGTAAAATGTTGTTGCTCCGTTGCTAGGTTGGTTAGGTGTGCAAACGTGTATCGAAATTGCTAATGCTAACAACGTTCTCGCATTCTGGGTGGACAGGTTTTGTGTGTTTCGCGTTCACCAACGCTTCGGGTTTGTACTTTATCGGAACCTTTTACCCGTCCGTTGAAGTGCGATGCTTCGGGTGGTGTGGTGTTTATTCTTTCCGTGTTTTGCACGCTACCGCAAGACGTTGCTGTCGGCAAATGGAACAAATGCAGTTGAAGAATTCGGCAACATGTTATACACCCGGGCCGGGTGTACGATACATAGTACAACTATTGATTAATAGCAGTGCCATTGGATTGGAAAGGCGCTTACCGAAGTGAAAGGGTTTCGGTTGATGGTTGGGATAGGATTGGGTTGAAAACGATTTGAGGAAGAAGATAAATAGGGTACACAGGGCAGGAAGCTAGATTGAATCGTCACTCATGGAAGCTAATGTGTAGCTAAAGTCTTACGTTCTGATCAAGCGTGAGAAGTTGTGGAAAAGGTATAAAAGATTGCTTTTAAATCGATCGAATGAGATAAACAACACGGAAAACAAAGAAAATAAACTGGTTCATCTGTTTTCAAACAGTTTGGATAATTAAATAGTAAGCACGAATGCCAACGGAATGTGTGAAAGATGTTAGAGTTATTTGCATAAATTACGAAGTCAGTTTGGAAATAGGTGGGCATAGTTTGTCCCTATGTTATGTCATGCAATCGTAAGTAAAATCTTTGCAGTGTTACAAAAATCAATAGTACTACATTTCATTGTTTAGAGCTTTCCATTAAAAATGTCCCAGAGTTTTGACTTATTTTTTACGGTGGCGTGTATTTGGTGGTTAGAGACCAGTTTTTCTTGTAAGCAAGCAAGTCTTCAAGTTGTAATTTATACCACAAAAATTATTCTCCTAAATTGCGATCTAATGGCTCTGCATGGTAACAAATAGCTTACGCTATCAGGCAAAATCGTTCGAATTGTTTTAGCGGTTTGAGATAAAATAAAGAACACAATGGCAATCGTGCAGTAGAGGGAATCGTGCCCGGTGGAAAACATATTTAGAAATTTATTTCGAAGTCAAGCGTAATATC
This sequence comes from Anopheles rivulorum, assembly GCA_018908115.1. NCBI lineage: Eukaryota > Metazoa > Arthropoda > Insecta > Diptera > Culicidae > Anopheles > Anopheles rivulorum. The sequence goes on along the minus strand of STHB01000003.1, from coordinate 2,354,584 downwards.
AGAAACGTCCTTGGCATGTAAGTTATACGCTTTAATTTCGATATTTTTATTGTCCCCGCGTTGGATCCTGGGCGGTCACGTTGGGAAGCAGCAACTCGCGAGCAGCGTGCTCGTTGCTTATTTCTTTTGGGCCCCTATCGAGGCCGACGCGAGCTTGCCGTAGTATGTCTTCCGGTGGTGGCGGTAAGACAAAAACGGAAGAAAACCTACAGCGGTACAGACCTGCATGTGAAGTCCAATAATGTGGGCCTGACTTTTGAGTGTACGACGTGGTCCAAGAAAAGCTGGCCAGAATGGGTTTTTCTTCGTTGCGTTCACATCGCCCAAACGGGTGCCGTTTCGGGGTCCGGGTGAAACGATGTTCTCTATTAAATTAAAATGGAAAATATAGTTTATATGTACACATGGATACAGTTCCTTGTGCGACCGATGCAAGCTTAGGAGCGAGTGGGTTTCTAGCCGCAAAAAAAAAAGCAAGAGAACCACGTGAGGAGTTGAACTAGAAGCAACCGGTACGGAAGAGATGGAAATAATGGTATCGTACGGAAAGACGCAACAGCACCGATATTTCCTTCTCCAGAATGCAGACAGAGACCATCGGTATGGTGGTGAACCATGGTGTTGGACAAGGAGTCGGAAGGATGGCACGTTGGTGCGAGTGGAAATCCTTTTACCATTGTTACCGAAAGTTGTGCCAAGCGTATGGATGAGATGCCGTCCGACGGCATCTCGTTGGCCGGAAGCGTCGCAAACGTGGAAGCAAGAAAAGGATTCCGCTGCCTGGTGCGATATAGATACACGGCCACACACTGCCACACAGCAAACACACATGCACCGAACCGCCCAGCACAAAATGATAATAGTTATTCCGCTCACGTTATCTATTAAGGCGGCGCACAGTGGGACGATATCCGTGTTTTGGGGCCGCACATGCACGGAAAGTGCGGAATAGTAGCAGAATACGGCCGGCGGCGACCGTAGTTGTGCAACGATGGATGCTCGTACGCTTGTAAAATTTGCTTAACGCCGATTCGATTAATTTGTACGACTTACAAACAGTATTATGGGGGTTTTATGTGCAACAGTGTAGCCGTACGTTCACCGGTACGGTGAAACGGTAAACGAAATGGGCGAAATTTAAATATTGTTGTCGTGCAATGAGTTGCGATTGCAAACATTTAATTGCAAACAGTACGTGTGAGGAATGATTTTGTTTCGGAAGCAAATTTGAGGAAGTTTAGAAAAAAGTAATTAAAGAAAAGCATTACTATAAATTTGTGTGATACGTTTAGTCATGCAAATTGCATACTTTTAGGCATATTAGTTTCCTGCGAAACGAGAGATTTCATGAAAATAATAAGCAAAATAACGTTAGTTCTTATTATCAATCTATGTTATTGAATATGGTAATAAATATTTAATCCTTCTCTAGAGAAAGTTCTACACAAAAGCAGCATTGAAATGTGCTTTAAAAACAAGATATGCTTTTAGTAGGTATCACTAAATCGATTACTCTGACCACTGTCGTACAAGCGAACCACGACACAACCGAAACCATTTGCCCCTGGGGAGAAAGTCTGCTTTAAATTTCAAAGCACAAAGCCAACAGGCATGCCACCATTGGAACCTCCATTAGCCAATGTTGTAAAGTTCTTTGTACAGATGCACTGTAAAAGCTGGTTTCTGTCAAAACCAGCCACTTTTGCTTCAAAGTGTATCAATTTTCTGTGCGGCGAGTGTGTGCGTGTACATGGAGTGGCCGAGTACTCGTTCGAAGGATGTTTTTCTCCCTACCAAGAGCTATCTTTGTGACCCGAGACGATGGAAGGTGGTGCGGTCATGCCGGTTTACACCAACAAGAAAAAAAAAAAACGGGTACAGAAATTGGTTACTGATGGACAGGTTCTTTGGTACACAAGGATTGGCTTCGCTTGAAACGACGAACGGAAAACACTTTCGATCGGGTTATTTCCGTCCATTAGTGATGTTTGATGATTCGGTCGGGAGAGTTTGGGAGTTTGTTTTTCCGTATTTTGCTGCAAACATGATGGACATTCCGTAGGGCTTCATATTTGTCGTGGTCTAATGTGAAGTGAACCACAGCATAGGCCAGGGTTTCGGATTAGCCATCCACTTAATATGTCTTTTGAGCGAAGATGGCGTGCGGGGATTTTATTCAATAATGGCTTCGTGGACACGACGGGAAGCTTATGTTCAATAGAAGCATTTTTTATTCTTGTTACATCTGAACCTAACGTGTTTCCATGCATGCTTTTGGTTTCATTCACAGCGAATAATGGATTCGGCAGAACAGGCCGCCCTGTCGGAATCGGATCCAGAGTCCGCTACGTCCAAAGCACACCCAAGCGCATTCTACGATGCGCGGCGCATTAATGAGTATCAGTCGGACGGTCGGTTAGCGGAAGGTTCACGACAGATGTTGCTGCGACATATGCGCCGTTTCGAGGGCTATCCGGTCAATATTAGTCTGAGCTCGTTACTGATGCCTGCTGGTGTTAGTTTGGACGATCCGGAGACACAGAGCGCCATCAAGTGGTCGTCCCATTTGGATCCGTTGTTCGCGAATAACATTGAGCGAGACTCGGCCCTATCGTGGCAGTACTTTGGAAGTAGCACTGGATTCTTGAGACGGTTCCCGGGTACCGCTTGGCCCCCGGAAACGTCCTATGGAAGCAAGGAGATCAACGATTTCCGTTCGGAGGATTGGTTCATACAGGCGGCTTCCTCACCGAAGGATGTGGTAAGAAACTTTTGAAGTCTGGGAATTCTAGTGGTAGTGTGTAACATGTCTTAAATACTAACCTTTCTTCTACGTGTATGTGTGTGTTTGATTTCAGATAATACTTCTCGATTCGTCCGGATCGATGAGTGGCAAGGAGTACCAGCTAGCGGTAGCAACCGCCAGCGCCATCTTGGACACACTCGGCGATGATGATTTTTTCAATTTGATCTCATTCTCGGATCAAGCACGAGTGATTGTGCCCTGTTTCCAGGATAAAATGGTAAGTTCTTAGCTGGGAGTGGCAAGCAAAACTCCCTATTCTATGTGCTTATGCTTACCGTTCGTACTGTTTGCTATCCAAAGGTACGAGCCACCCCGGACAATGTGAAGGAAGTGAAGACGGCCATCAATGCGGTGGAGTGCGAAAATACAGCCAATTTTTCGGCTGCCCTTGAGACGGCTTTTGAGCTGCTCCGTAAGGTAAGCACGCACTCATTGCTGCCGATAATCCGACAACCTTCTTCACGAGTTCCCTTTTTTCTTTCTTTCGTGTATGCGTCTCTTTGCACAGTACAACCAAAGCTCCCAAGGTAGCCAATGCAATCAGGCCATTATGCTAATTACCGATGGGCCGAGCGATACGTTCATGGAAGTGATCAAGCATTACAACCATCCGCATATGCCGGTACGCATTTTCACCTACCTGATCGGGACGGACAAGAGCGGTGGAAAGAATCTGTATAAAATGGCGTGCGAAAATAAAGGTAAGTACGATGCTGACCTCCCTGGGCTGTGCAGATGTGAGTGTACATCCGGCTGGGGGATTAGCTTGTTTCGTTACGATGGAGTGAGTACGGCTATATTATTAAGCCGATAATAAATTGAAGTCTTCCGCCCGTGGTGCTCAAGCGGATGATGAAGCTTAAAGAGTGTAGATCTTTTAACGATTTTTCACAAATTATGTGCTGTGGAGTAGATGTTTCATGCTAACACTTCGACGGTGTGTCTTTTCCGTTTTGACTGCTGCTTAGGCTTCTTCGTGCAGATAAACAGTGCCGAGGAGGCAAGGAAGAAGGTGGTGGAGTACGCACTAGTTATGGCACGTCCGATGGTACTGTATCAAGCCGACCATCCAGTGCACTGGAGTCCCGTGTTTATGGGCGGTCGTAGCGGTATACTTGGGCGAGAGAGTGAAAATCGTCGCAAGCTGGTTACTACCGTCTCGACGCCAGTGTTTGATCGAAGAAACCATTCGGCCAGGGCGGCCAATCTGCTCGGCGTAGTAGGTACGGACGTCCCCATCGAGGAGATCCAGAAGATGATTCCACAGCACAAGCTGGGCGTGAATGGGTACGCGTTCATCGTGGACAACAATGGACGGGTGCTGTGGCATCCGGATCTGAGGCCACTGAGCGATAACGATCAGTACAGTGCAACGCTGAAGCACAAGTACAATTCGGTCGATTTAACTGAGGTCGAGCTGCCGGAGGTGGACAATCCTAGCAACACCATAAACGAGCGGCATGACCAGCGGTATGCCAACACGCTTCAGGAGGTAAGGGAGAAGTTGTCTGACTGGGTGCAACTTGATAGAAAGCAACTAACGCACGTACTATATTTATTCCAGCTACGCAATGAGATGGTTCTGCAAAAGGAAGGCGAGAACGAACTCACTGTGCTGACGCATCTGGACACGATGAAGCGTGTGTCCTTGCGCTTTCAGAAGTAAGTAATTCTCGCTGTGAGCGCGGTTGTGTCGGAGGTAACTTATGTTCTCCCCTTTTTGCAGATACTTTTATGGTCCAATCGATGGTACACCTTTCTCGTTGGGAATTGCCCTGCCCGATTCGTACGGTGTTCATGAGCTGAATGCCCAGCAGGAGATAAGGCATTCCCATATTAATGGTAAGTAGGATTTTCAGTTCACATATGCTTCTGATCTGATGACAATTGTTGGAAGCATTCGATTACAGGTAGATCTGACGCTTGCTCTAAATATATTTTCCTCCACACAGTGACCGAACATTTTAAGGGCAACAATTGGAAGGTGCATCCCGATTGGGTGTACTGTGAGTACAACAGTCTGAAGGATGCGGACGGTACTGGCGAGGGTACGGAGGAGTCCACCTACCGGGATAAGGACGAAAGTTTCGATACACCCGAGGAACAGGTGCTCCATTTTTTGGCCCGTGTCGGCAGGCCAGGCTGGAAGTGGATGTCGGTAAGCGACGGAACGGCGTGGAATGTAGCACCTGGCATGTCTCTACTAACTGGAATCTTTGATGCTTTTTTTGCTCCCTCTGTTCTGTTCTTCAATCGATATAATACTATAATCTAGGTACGTCCACGATCGCCACAACCACACCATGGACACGGTGGTATTGCGGTTGGGCATTACGCTCAGCACCATTTTAACTCGCAAGGTTCACGCAAAGCGGAACCGTACTATTGCGACCGTACCCTCGTCCAGAGCCTCGTACGGGACGCGATCGTAACCGATGGTCTTGATCGTACGCCAACTCATCCATCGCGGAAGGAAGATCGAAGGTAGGTCATATGCAAATTCCATGGCTTATCATCCGTGTGTAGCATAGTGAACGGATCTCACTATGAAGCACACAGTCACATATATCTCACACCGTTCACTTTATAACACCTACCAAGCACAAGCATGCACCGCAGAAAGGAAGGAATAATAATTTACTAACTATGCACTCTTCTTTTTGCACTGCAACCTGTCACGTGTGTTTGTGTGTCTTTTTTTGTGTCTTTTTTCGCCCTCTTTTTATTCTTCCTTTATCTGCCAAAAAAACCATTCGATTTCTATTCACCACTTTATAGCCCCATTGCCACGTTGATGGCATTGCTGCACAGGTAATCTTTGAGTGTCTGCATCAAAACTAGTCAAACCATTTCGTTTCTTTATCTTTCGCTTTACCTCACGAGTAACGGCTATTTGGCGGGTGGGGTTGCATTTGTTATTAGTTTTTTATTATATGAAAAATAGAACCAAAAAAAAAAAACAGGATAAGTATGGTTGAAAGCGCGCAATGACGAAAGAGAAAGATAGTGATAACAATGCGTCTCTCTCTCCACTCGACTCTCATTACGTTAGGATGTTACTAGTAAACAACGCCTAAAAGTATGCAATCATTATGCATTGATTCTGTTTTAGGAGTTTAATGAGTGTTAAGCTCTTGGGATTTTTCCTTTACTATAAATTGCATAACTTCAGGGTTTTACACACCTGAAACACACATAACGCAATAGCAAACCACCCAAGAGAATAGTATAATATTTCTTTTTTATCACTTTTTACATTTTCAATTCGTTACCTAACAACAAACATGTTTAATTAATTTAAAAAAATCGTTTAATCTACTTCCGATACACAAGATACAAGAAAGATTAGACAATACGTGCGCAAGCCAATGTGCTCAACGGCACATAGGAAAAACGGCACGGTGAAAAAATAACAGATCAGGTCAAATCGCTCTACTGTTCCGGCCGGGTTTTAACGATGTGCTGGAAACCCTTACACGGGTCCAGTTCATCGTCGTCCAAGCTCCCAGTTGGGCATCCGTTACAAACCGCCCATCCCACGAATGGAAGGGATTTTCCCGAAGTACACGCGAACAGTACACACCGTAATGAAGCTTATCCTGCTTTTCTGCCTGAATGTCCTTTGCTCTGTCTTCTTCTCTCTCTCTCTCTCTCTCTCTCTCTCGCACACACACACCGTCACGGTACCCGGGCTGATGGTTACTAATCATGATCATTATGAGCGCCGGGCAAATGAAGTGGTGTGGTGGGCAAATTAATTTAAATTTTTCACCCATTAAAACAACCCCAGGGAAGGAGAAACGCCAAACCCTGACCGGGGTTTTTGGAGCATGAAGTGCACGGGGACCCGAGGGTTCCAGTGCCCGGAAGCTTGAATCTTTAAACGGCTCCGTTGGACCAGCGATGTGTTCTTGCGATTGGCCACCGGCAAGCGGACCGTAATCATTAGTCAAGCCGGACGGGATAATGAATTGGCAGTGAGCCGATGAGCGTACCAGGGCTTTGCTTTTTACGAGCGGTAAGGGTCCGGGTAGGTTTGCTTGGGCTGTTTTTCGGTGGAAAGGGTGGAAACACGGGAAATTGAGTGTAGAACGCATGCATATTTAATTGGCTAGCGGTCAGATATCGGGCACCTACTGGACTGGAAGGGACGGGGGGGGGGGGGGGGGGGGGAGGAAGGGGAACTAGGTAGTACCCCATCCTTGAAGCAGAATTGAATAAAGCACCGAAAAATCGGTTGTAAAGGGATGTTGTTTGCATCTCGAGCAAAAGGCGAACGAGCACGAGAACGAGAGCGAGTGAGAAAGAGAGCATGGACGAGTTCCTCCAGCAGCAGCTCAGTTTGGAAAAGATTGTCGCCGAAAGATAATCCAATAATGGCGAACCGTGCCGATGGGAATATGTTCACTGACGCGTGTTCAACAAGTACTTTAACTGGTGTTTCTTCCTTTTCCCTTCTTCTTTTTCTTCTTCTTTTTTATTGTTGGCTGGACTCGTGCCAAACCACACGCACACTTATCGGACACATTTTGGTTCCGGTGTTACGACCGCCAGTCGGCTCGGATTCAGCATGTTCAGCGTGAAGACAACGTTCGTGGCAACCCGATCGGGGCTGTTGCGCTGGATTGATCATTTACCGCACTCGGAGGATTCTTCGGAACAGTAAGTGTGACAGTGGAGTCTCCGGTCGGCCTTCGATGGTACCGAGCAGGGTCGTTAATAATGCGTGATTACTGTAACTTACCTCTTTGCAGACACTTTAGCGAAACGAACGCGAGAGCAATGGACATGAGCTGGTACAAGCGTGCGGTCGATCTGTACGCAACCGAACCGGAAGGATTCGTGTTTAGTGTTCCTTTTAATTCTGGGTAAAGTGTGGCTCATTGTGTGTGGTAGGATTTTTCCCGTACTAAATAGTTTATCCCTCTTCGCTTGCAGATACTCGGGCAAGAATAGCTCTACGCTGGTGACTGCAAGTCACGCCATATTCATCGATCATCGTGGCCATAAGGCACCGGCTGCCGTAGTGGGATTACAGTTTTTGCACGAGTCACTGTTCAAGCACTTTATCAACATTACGTCAAAGGTAACACTATCTCCTATCGCTTCTGGAAGCCATTCTTTATCGGTCTGTGTTTATCCGTTCCAGTGTACCGCATCGACGACTTGCAAGAAGAATTGCGCCTCGGACGAGCTCGATTGCTATCTGCTCGATGACAACGGGTTCGTGATACTGTCCGAGCGTAGNGGGGGGAGGAAGGGGAACTAGGTAGTACCCCATCCTTGAAGCAGAATTGAATAAAGCACCGAAAAATCGGTTGTAAAGGGATGTTGTTTGCATCTCGAGCAAAAGGCGAACGAGCACGAGAACGAGAGCGAGTGAGAAAGAGAGCATGGACGAGTTCCTCCAGCAGCAGCTCAGTTTGGAAAAGATTGTCGCCGAAAGATAATCCAATAATGGCGAACCGTGCCGATGGGAATATGTTCACTGACGCGTGTTCAACAAGTACTTTAACTGGTGTTTCTTCCTTTTCCCTTCTTCTTTTTTATTGTTGGCTGGACTCGTGCCAAACAACACGCACACTTATCGGACACATTTTGGTTCCGGTGTTACGACCGCCAGTCGGCTCGGATTCAGCATGTTCAGCGTGAAGACAACGTTCGTGGCAACCCGATCGGGGCTGTTGCGCTGGATTGATCATTTACCGCACTCGGAGGATTCGTCGGAACAGTAAGTGTGACAGTGGAGTCTCCGGTCGGCCTTCGATGGTACCGTGCAGGGTCGTTAATAATGCGTGATTACTGTAACTTACCTCTTTGCAGACACTTTAGCGAAACGAACGCGAGAGCAATGGACATGAGCTGGTACAAGCGTGCGGTCGATCTGTACGCCACCGAACCGGAAGGATTCGTGTTTAGTGTTCCTTTTAATTCTGGGTAAAGTGTGGCTCATTGTGTGTGGTAGGATTTTTCCCGTACTAAATAGTTTATCCCTCTTCGCTTGCAGATACTCGGGCAAGAATAGCTCTACGCTGGTGACTGCAAGTCACGCCATATTCATCGATCATCGTGGCCATAAGGCTCCGGCTGCCGTAGTGGGATTACAGTTTTTGCACGAGTCACTGTTCAAGCACTTTATCAACATTACGTCAAAGGTAACACTATCTCCTATCGCTTCTGGAAGCCATTCTTTATCGGTCTGTGTTTATCCGTTCCAGTGTACCGCATCGACGACTTGCAAGAAGAATTGCGCCTCGGACGAGCTCGATTGCTATCTGCTCGATGACAACGGGTTCGTGATACTGTCCGAGCGTAGCGAGCATACGGGGAAATTCTTCGGTCAGATCGATGGTACGATTATGGATTCGTTGGTACAGGATCGCATCTATCGTCGGGTACCGCTGATGGACTATCAGGGAATTTGCTCCGATCGGGACAACCCGTACACTGGTGCTGGCGAACCGCTGAAACCGGTGCGACCGATGTCTTGGTTGTTGAAGTACTTTGTGTCATTCGCCACGTACTGGTTGTCCGTATTGCCGACTCCCATCGGTGCCTGGCAAAACTCTAACTACAACTACGACGGCACGGATGATGTCGAGGATGAAGATACGTACGATTACGAGCAACCGGATTACGATCTACCACCAGAGCACAGTGACGTGACGACACCGGACTACGATCAACGATCTACACCGACACCGCAACGATCCCACACCCAGGCGGGACCACGTGTGGCACCGGATCCAGCACACGCCCGACCATGTGATCTGAAGACGGATTTGTACGTACTGCAACCGGAACGTTTGAACTCGAGTGGTCAAAATAATCCACTAAAGGTAAGGAATCTTAGTACACGTGTTGGTACGTACCTTATGGCAAACGTGTGTACTAAAATTTTCGCTTGTTTACTTAGGGCAAGCTCACCAACTGTCACTCGTCGGGATGTGAACGTCCGTTTAGTGTGCAGAAAATACCGAACAGTAATCTCATACTGCTAGTGGTAGATGTGTTGTGTCCTTGTGGTTCCAAACAGTTGGACATCGAGCCACAAGAGGTCGTTGGCGGAGCGGGTATGTAGTTGTATTTGGGTGAGATTGTATTTGTTCCGAGGCCTGATAAAAGTTTCCCTTTCATCGTTTCCCTCGCAGGCGCATGCGGTGTGCGCCGTATGGCCAAGGAGAAGATGCTCCGAAAGCGTCCGGGCAAATGCATCAGCTACCATCCGGAAGAGATCGAAATCAAGCAGTGCGGCACGGCCACGACACTGTTCCGTGCGTCCCTTTACTCGACGATAGCTACCTTTATTGTGATATGGGTGTTGGCCAGCGCGTGATACTAAGTGTTCGTGGCAGTAACATTTTAAAGTGTTGGACACAGTTGGAGCTGTTTTTTCTCCCATATATAGTCGCACGGAAGGTGGTGCAAAAAAAAAAAAGAAAAAGAGATCGAGCAGCCCTGCAATTCTTTTGAGTGGCATGAGACTGCGCGACGACAAAGTACGGGCACGTTATGGTGAAGCTGGTTACGTTACGGCTGAAAGATGTTTACGTTTTGTGTTATGCTTCCGTTTTGCGATGAGACTTTCTGTTCGGTATGAGGCACGGTGGTGTACGGCCTCCATTTTGATGACGTTTAAAACGTGTTGGAAGCGTGTAGACATGTGCTTCGTTGCGTTAAAGACATCCCGAACTAGGCGCACCATCGAGACAGTGTGCTCGGAAGCTATCAGAAAGAATCTAATACTATTCTATGCTAAGGAAACGTTATAAATGTATACAGTTCGGCTGCAGAGGCAGTAAAAAATCGTTAAAAAGACAAGGAAAAATACCTACCATCCATCATTGATCCATCACCGAAGAGAGAAGAAAAAACCCCCCTAAACTAACCATTTATCTGGCTGAATGTATGAAGTGATCGTGTGTAGGAAACTTTGGCCAGTGCATGGATGGACCGGATGTTTTTTGTACATTATATCAAATGGTAACCTCCGTCAAGCGTTTCAGAGCAAAAAAAAAAAAGGGGGAAAGTGAGTAAATGGTACACTTCACTGCTGGATGCTGTATCAAAGATGGTGATCTTGTTATGCAAGATGTACGCAGCAGTTTAATGGAACAGAGGATTCTTATTCTTAAGAGTTAGTAAACAAATTGCAACTAGAGATGGTACATGATAGACGATGTGATGTATTTGTTTTGTGAATGGTTGTTTGTGTGGTGTGCAAAGAAGCTTTCCGGGTGACAATATTTTGTTTCAAATTAGAGAAATGTTAGCCATATTGTAAATCGCTATTATTTTGGTGGTTTGTTTTTAGCTTGCTCCATTGCAAAAGGAGGAACACTTTGTTTTATTTAAATAACCTTTCATCGTCTATCGTAATATTTGACCAAATCATGCAAGTGAAAGGGGATAAAGAAAACAAACACAAAATACGGCCAAAACAAAAACCACAAACCACAAAAGCAAACTGTAAGATATATTCCAAATTTTACTTGTACATACCAGTAATATAATACTCACGGATAAGTAATAGGTTGGGTACTTACGCAGCAAAACTTACGCACCAACGAATGGCGGTGGGTTCGATGTGATGATGATCGCAAAGTCGCATTGGTTGAAAATTATAGTACTCGAATAAAACACAAAAAAAACCCCAGCGACCATAACTCGAGTTGTGGTCAAATGTGTGGTAAGCAAAACTTCTGGACAATACGAATAAAAAAAAACAAGCAAAAATGAAAAACGTGAGACGAGAACCGCATGTAAGGTAAGGCGTAATGCGAACGCCCGTTTATTGCAATTCATCACTTTAATTCATCTTTAGGCAAGTTACTAGATTCAACTTCTCATACTCATGGTAGGGGGTAGGAAATGGAAATTTGAAGTGACCGGAGGCAGGAACAATTAGACAAAACAGGCGACACAAAACTACACTAAAAAGAAAACGAAAGACAGCCGGAGAGGTGTACTAAAAACCAGTTACTATAGTTCCAGGTTACATTGAAAGGCCTATTCATAGGCTGCCATTTTTCTTGGGTTGTAGCTAAATGTAGCTAAATGTAAATTGCACCAATACAGATAGCAGAAAGCAGCAGCAACAGTAGCAGACATCACCATCCACTTCGTGGTACGATGGTTAGTGTTAGGTTACTACATCCATTTGCAGAGATTAGCGTGTGTGTCTGTGTGTAAAAAAATCGTAATTTACAAGAACAAGGGCTTAGCGAAATGTTAGTTTGTGGTCGTTCTGTTACACACGAATGGGTGGGCTTGCAAAGTTTGGTTCTTTTGCAAACGAGCATTTATGCTTGCTAACGTTGCTAGGCACGTCACAATTGTGGGGTTTTGTGGAATGGCAAAAGATAGGCAAAGAGTGTCCCAAAACAAAATCTTAGCCAATACTACTCCGTTCCATTGCTGTTAGTTGTCACAGTCTCTCCTGTCACTTCTGTCACTCGATTAAGGCGGACGAATGGGGAAGAGATTTTAGTAAATTATACTTTCACTTGTGTCTTGGCTTGCGCTAGTTGAATAATTCTATGACCTGAACGACGTGTGAAATGAAACGAGCTTAGTTTGGGTACTTGTGTTTGTTATCATGGTGGAAATTTAGACAAAACAAAACAATACAAGAAAAAGGAACCTACTACTAGGTTTATCAGACAAATTTGATAGTTTTGTTATTGATTTAAATTGAGTGGAAAAAATCAAACAGTACGAAAAACAACTATAAAACATGATGAATTTAATCTTTGTAGATGGTGGATTAAAGCGCAAAACAAACAAATCCGATTGTTAGTCCAATAATTAGCAAATGTGCCTGTATGATTTCGTGTTTGCCTTGAATAATCACACATAGTTCAATTCTTTTTGCGTTACGATGCTAAACCTAGAGGGTTATCATTTGGTGTGTTGAATGTTTTACTTCACAAAAGCAGAGATTAACATTGAAAATTCAAATTTTGAGCACCAGCACACCGCTTTTGTTAGATTGCAAAGGGTATATTAAGAGATGTTATGAAAAAGAATTTATAAAGACTTTCAATGACACCGCACGATACAAATGAACGAGCAGCAATAAGCGAACCGAGATCTGAGCAACGATCGAATGATGCATTAGTAATATTTGCTTTTACAGAAAGATGAGTACCGTGACGTACGGTGGAAAAGCAGGAAACGTGTCCGATTAGTATACTAGTGTTATTTCCTACTTCATTTCTCCCTATTTATCTCGCAAAAGCCCCTTTTTATGAGCCCCGTTTTACGACAAAAGAAACACACACACACACACATACACAAAAAGAAAGTAAACATAGTTCCACAAACATACTAACACACATGATCGTTATCTCTTCAAAAACACACAACACATTGCCATTTATATCGTGTNGAATGATGCATTAGTAATATTTGCTTTTACAGAAAGATGAGTACCGTGACGTACGGTGGAAAAGCAGGAAACGTGTCCGATTAGTATACTAGTGTTATTTCCTACTTCATTTCTCCCTATTTATCTCGCAAAAGCCCCTTTTTATGAGCCCCGTTTTACGACAAAAGAAACACACACACACACACATACACAAAAAGAAAGTAAACATAGTTCCACAAACATACTAACACACATGATCGTTATCTCTTCAAAAACACACAACACATTGCCATTTATATCGTGTACCGCAAAGCTTGTACATTTACTAACTAAGCATCTATACGATCGTTACTACGAGTAAGCTGACCGTAGCTAGTATATCAGCCAACGGACAGCATTTACACGTTCACTCACAACACTCACATTACATTAAATGCCACACATACACTCGTACACACAATCCATTTTTTCCATATCACGTCAGGTTCAACGCTCTCATGCTATTTCATAATCTGTTCCAAGTGACTATATTTCAATGGGAATCATCTAGTGTTAGTACACGAGTTAGTAGTAACGAACGGGCAGCAGGTACGGGGAAACGTGAGAAGAAAAAGATGTAATAGACAAACGAAGTAAATGGGGAGAGAAACGTCAAACAGAAATGTCAAGGATAGGTAAAGATCGAATCGTACTGATCCCAAAAACTAACACAATCGAAACGAGAAGATGACGTGAAAGGGTGAGTGATTCGGAATGCAAAGCCGGAATAATAATTTTATATAATGTCTTCCATATAGTACTGTAATGTAATGCAAAGTAAGTAACACATAGTTATAAACTACACAAGTACACGGCTCTACGATGACGGCGCACAGAAGGCGATCATCTTCTATGAATCAATGTGGTACCAGACCCATGTGGTGGGCTGGTGGGAGATGTAGTAGGTGGTTCTTCTGGTTCCGCTTCCGGGTGAGACACTAGCTGGAGTAGGTTGAAATCTATCTAGAACTCCAAATTGACAAAACAACGGAACGGTGTTTGTTTATTTGAAGAAATTATATATATACATATATATACATAAAAAACCTATAGAAATCTAATTAAAAAGAAACACATACACACACACAAACACACATTCTAGCTAGCTATTAAGGTATCTACAATATTTTAAATGGAACCATAGCTGATTCTCTGTACTGGCATGAAAAGAAAAAAAAGGAAAGAAGGAGGAAAACTTTTCCCTTTGTTGGTAAGGGAAAAGTGAGTAACAAATCAAAATTCATTCTATACGATGAAAGAATGCGTTTTATTGTATTGATTTCATGTTTCACAATGGGTTTCATTTGCTCTTACTTTTAACTTGAATTGTAAAGTCTTTTCCAGTTGAAAAAATTTAAATTGTCTATATTGCAATAGACCAATGTTTGCAGGAAAAGGTACTTTTTCTTGAAATAAAACAAGAGAAACTGGTAAAAAGTTTTCCTTTCCCTTTGAAAGCACACGAAGGCGATGGTTCTTACGTGATGGGTGACATGTGAAAATAGCAAGCGCAAAAACGGGAGAGAAAAAAATGGAAGTGAAGCGAACGAAACTGAAGTGAAAATAATTAGATAGTTCGATATTGTAATTGCACTTTAAACACAAGAAACAAAAGAAATAACAACAGATAAACCATCAGACATAAAACTATACGAAATTTCATAAGGCATGAACACGATCCATAAACAAGGAAACAAAAACAAAAGAACAAAAAAAAACACAATCCCACACACAATTAAACATAATTAAAAAAGCAATCTTTGTATTCGAGTTGCATGAATGGATTTGCTTGATGCATCCGATTCCCCCGAAGCTCGAATTCAAAGAAACATTTGTAAATAACGTCAAACAATGGAAACGAACCCGTTGAAGAGCAAGGAACAACCACATACCGACAGAACACAGAATAGCACAGATCTGGAAAAAGAAAATAAAGGTGTAGCAAACGAAATTGAAAACAAAATTTTCCGATGGACACGGTGAAATTACAGAAGAGAAAAAAAAACTTCTATAAAACCAAGTTTAGACACTTTTTTACTTTAGTTTTCACGATTATCGTAAAACAAAAGCTAAATGGTCAAAAAGGAGAAACAAGCTAATAAGACAATGTTGTCATGTGAATTGCGTTTGTGTGTGTGTGATTCGTTGACAGTTGAATGCATTTTTTGTATATTTCCTTGAGAAATAACATCAAAGTAAGCCATCATTTCAGATAAACGCCTAAAGGAATGCAATCCGCACGACATTGTTAGCTTCTTGTGTTTACTATGGCAGTACAAACTTATTCTGCTGGAGAAATGATTTTCCCGTGGGGAAAATCAACCCACTACTCATCAGTCCAGTTTTCAGTTCCAGGCTTAACGAGGTTGTATGTGTCGCACAAAGTTGTAATACAATATCATCGGCGAGGCAACTACTTGAAACGAGCATATCAGTTGGTCAGGTTGTATGTATTTTGTCCGTTGAGTTTGCGGTCAATTATGTATGGTTTTCGTTCTTCAACCACTCGATTGTAAACCAATCACATATCAGGAATCAAAACATTTCAAATCTATAAATTTGTACTATTTTGGTGTGAACTTACATGATTCATATACAATACTAATCAAACCAATAAACACATGAACCGCATTACGATTAGGTTGACATGTCGGTCTCTTTTACGGTCGATACCGCATTGAGGCTACCGCAAACGAAATAAATTTTGTGAATTAAAGGAAGGTTTTGGTTAATTGAGCAATAGCAAAAACTAAAACTCTGAGAAGGCTATTCATTTCCAATATTTCGATGATTTTAGAATCATGTGTCAAGAATGCATATATTGTTTATTTTTGTTTTACCAGAAATACAGTTCCGCGATGAAGAAACCACCTGGGATACAAAAAAATTGAAATCATTCCACATTCCACAAGAACGATGAACGATTGTGAAGCTAGAAGTAACAGTAGTCACACAGCCATACCTTAAATGGAATAAAGAGAAAAAATACATTTGAGCAACAAAATGAAAAGCAAAAAACATATTTGGAAACATTTAAGTGTACAACAAAAGCAGACAAACTATCAAACCACACACCCCTATCAAACGCATTCGTCGCCCAGATCAATCATCCGCATACAAGGACGATACCAAAAATGAAATCAATCACAATCGATCTGGCCTCAAGCAGCGGTTAACGTGTCGGTCAGAACGTAATGGAAGCTGTTTTCGTGCTTATTAAAAAGTGCGGCTGCATGTTGCGAAACCGAGAGTGGGTGATAAGGTTGTTGGAAGTTGTAAAATAAATTAAACCAACTCGCCGAAAGCAAGGATAATGTTTTAATGCTCTAGGCAAAGAAGAGAAAGTGTATGAGCGTGCGAATAGGAAGAGAATCGAGACAAAAAGATTGGCGCGAGCATAGAAACTGGGGTGAAAATCGGTACACACAATGACAGCAAACATTATTTGCGTGCGAGAAACAAGAGAGAAACACAAACAAACACTAACTACTATTAAATAAAGTCGTACAGTGAATAAGTGACAAATAAATTAACTAAAAGCGAACCACGAATGTTTTCCTGTGCAATAAGTCATAGCTTTCGAAAGAATGATTTCCGCAAGACTGTCGTTTGAAGCTGAAGAAAGTTGATTGTTTTGTGTGCTTTGAAAAGATTTGTTTAACGTTTTTATTTTGAACGAAAAGTTTCATGTTCCAAACAAGATTGAAATATTTCATAGGGCGTACGTTTATGTCTCATAGTTCAATGATCATACTCATTGAGAAATGCCGTACCGGGTTTGACAGATATATTTGCCATCTCTTTTGAACAATATTTGCTCACTCGCTCAGTTTTTCACCCATTCGTGAGTTAGTTGTTCCAAAACATAAACAAAACGCGGTAACTATGGATAAGCAGAATCGTTTCTCGGGTCTAATAGAGCATAATATGAACTCGCCACTGAAAATATTAGACGTCCGATCGATAAGCGAAAACCTACCCACATCGAGCTACACATTTCATCAGTCAGAAGCAGCCGAAGCGTCGGATGATTCCTCTGGGAGTGAAAAAGAGTTAGTGATTGACATGGCGGACGCAGAACCAGAGCCGGAGGCCCATGAGGATGATTTTTTCAAGCAAAACATGCAGCTACAATTAGCAGTGGAAACCGAGCTGGCACCACCATCACCAGTTCCGCAAAGTGTGCCAAAGAACCGGATCAATAGAAGGAAAAGTCAACACGTTCGGTTGGAGAATCCAGACATTATGTTTGATGCACCGGTTACCCCACTATCACCTCCGGAACCAGCACCAGAGCAAGAACGAGACGAATTGCAGGAATCGATCGATTCGAACCGTAACATTATGAAGCATATTGCACTGTTGCGTACCACGATAAACTATTTGCTCCAGCAACATCATAATAACACGATCCCCTTTCCCATCGAGGCAAGTGACTATGAAACGATGGATTCATGGATGGAATGTTACGAGCAGGTAAAGTACGATACCTTACCGGGAAATAGCCAAGTGAAAACGAAAAAGTAGACGGAGGATTTTGTAAAGTGTTTTAAGAAGACTTACCATAATGTATAATAATGTAACGTGATATAAGGAGAATACGGCAGCAGTATCAAACAATAAACATCCATTGGTTAAGAAGTGGCTTAACGTTGAATTATTTAACGCTAAAGAGAACGCTAAATACACATACACACACGCATGCGATACATTCAGATGATGTTTGTTTTATTAAAAATCTTTCAAGGTTTTGTTGTGGTACATTAACAAAACTAAATCAAAAGGCTAACATCTTGTGTAAAGGCTTTCTGTTGGAGAGTTTTAAACCAAAGCTTACGAAAGAATATAAAACAGCAGATTCAAGAAACCAACAGGAACTTGCTCTAAAGCACAATCACTTGAAATACGTTCAGCTTCTTTTTTTTTATTTTATTTTTTCTATTGAGATTTGGTTCATAGGTTTCTCCTCTAACTTATCCTCAACGCATTATAATACTCTCGCTGCTGCTGCTCGCTTTCGAAGACAATTTCAAAGATATGCACAATAGTTTCACATTTTGTTTCATCAGTTTTTGTTTTTGTTTTGTTAGCTTCGCTTAGTTTTCTAAGTTGTTTGTGTTATTTTTTCTTCTTCCTTAGCTTTGTTGCTACATTTTCAATAGAATAGAAAAAAATAACCACATACAGACACTGGGAGAGGTTTTTGTCGCATCACATCGCGTTAGATTGTGAGTGAATGAGTACTTGTACCGGCAGCGTGGCCACACTCGACGGCACAGCACAGACTGCGCGCTGGCAAGTGGCCCTGCAACAACTGCAAATCAGAGCACGCTCCGGTTCAAGTGGAGGGCCAGCACTGGGTCGCACTTTATGCCGATGGGTATTGTGCTGACTTTAACAACTTTTATCGATGCAACGCCGCTGCACGTCAAACGCAGCTTTCGGGTACGCGTGTCGTCAGCAGCCGGTCCTTGATCACGTTGATATCGAGCTCGGAACTACCGGGACCACCGGGTACGGCTTTCGAGGAGGGCAAAATACCGACGATGCTACCGTGCGTCCGGTACTCGAGCGTGTCCTGCGTCGCTACGACGGGATGGTCGGCGGTGGCCATCTGATATGTTGCCGGAGTGGATGCGAAGCCACAGTACCGTTGAGCGTCCTAAGAGCAAAAGAAAGGCATGATTAATGATAGGACGATGTGTGGTTGGCTGGCGAAAGATTAAAGAAATAATCGGATGTTATACCTTTTCGCGGGTAGCTGCATCACCGTGCTGCGGTGTCGCTATTAAGGGTGTACAGGACACTGTAGAAATAGGGTAAAAATGGTTGGGGACAATTAGTATTTTTATTTCTGTAGTTAGCAGATAGTCCTGAAGTTAAAAATCGGCCGAAGGTCGGAAGAATGATATGGAATGATAAAATCACCGATCACAATCACTAGAACCGATGATCAAGTGCTAGATTTCTTTCCTAATTCCACCTTTACTATCTCATGTTTCTATGCCACAGTTTGTTACGAGGAAAGTCAATTTGTTTATTTAATTTACATTCATGCAAAACGCTATTACTCATATTGAAAATTGTATAACCTTCTACGGTTCAAAGGAATTAAGGAATATTACTTTGTTTCAAGTTAAAACTGGAACATTAATAAACGGTTTACAGGTAAATGTGCACAACTGTTTGGCTACCAACAGTAGAAGAAAAAAACATTCGCAAAATTAAGTCTATCTCATAGCACATTAAATAAACTGTAATATTTTATAAAATTCATTGGAATTTTTCTTCCTTTAACGGACCAAATCAAGCATCATGCTGTCTGTAGCACCCACTCGGTTAGCTCGTTTCAATTAACTTGCACGAGGCCAAATATTCCTATGAAAAATATAACATATTTTCCTCTACATAAGCACCCGTTCCGCTGAGCCCTGGCAGAACGGATTCACGCACTGCACCGTGAATGATGACACACTTACCCATGTTGAACTGTGCCGGTATGACGTCCGGTTCCGGTTCGTCATCGTTCGAGTCTTTGGAGCAATTTTTCTTTCGCGAACTGTGCCTTCGTAACATTTGCACGTTTTTCAGCTGCACAGAAAAACAGAAAAAAGAAACCCAACAAACATATGAGAAAACAGGAAAATGGAAACAAATTAATTGCCCTTCAGTGTAGTGAACAGGGTGTAAAGGGCAGGCGAATGTGGGGTGATGGGTTCGCGTTTTGACAGTTGATCCGTGTGGATAGATGAAAAGGTCACGGTTACAATTAACGAGACCGAAGGCACTTTGCGTATCCCCTACCCTCCGCATCGGGGGCCTATTGAGCTGATCTTCAAACGATACCCACCCAACTGTGTCCAAGGGTGTGTCCACGCCTGTGTGTGTGTGTGTGTGTGTGTGGGTGTAATTCATGGCGGCTTTTTCATCAAACGTACCTTCAAACAGTGCGCCCCACATTCGTACTCGTCCGGCAGGAGTACGTTCTTTGTTTGCTGCTCACTTTTATCGGTCGTATCGCCACGTTTCGATGCACCACGGCAACACCATCCACTGGCCGCGAAGCAACGGTTCAGGTATGTTTTGGTGGAAATTGAGAGAGCCAATATTATGACGGTGAGCAAAATGCCAACGGCTATCGGAAGCCACTCGACGCTATCCGTCCGGCGTTCGGTCACTGAATAGTGCGGCAAGAGATCGGAAAAAGGGAAATGCGAAAGGTAAAGAAAGACGGTCGAACTGTTTGACGCGTTTGAGCTGATGCCAGGTACGGTACTTACCGGGCCGATAGGGCTGAATGCGACCAATTTCAAAGTCCTGTATTAGTACCGGTGTGCTGCGACCCTTCTGATTGATTGCATACACCACGCTGGACAGTGAATTGTTCTCCAACGTCATCAGTGCGCTCAGCTTCTCCAACCGGTCCAGTATGAAAAATGGTTCATTTTTGTTGGAAAAATTAAACCTACAGCCGTGGGAAATTGCAGATGGAGTTGATGTATTAGTTACATAAGTAAAATGTTTAAAGTGTGAGATTGAAATACAACTTTTCCAGTGGAGTAAACGTTTGCAAGTAGCGGTTTGCATTGCGGATTGCATACATTTAGGCGATCTTTCGCATTGCTCGCATATACGTTTACATAGCAAGAAATAGAGATTGATAGAAGCAAGATCAAGTGATCTTACAAAATTTATATCGTGGTTTGCGATCGTTAAAAACCACACAATCGTGTGAAGTGCTTAAATGGTTGATCTTTGGTAAGAATATTTGCCACTTTGCTTTTATTTAATTCCAAATCAGTATTGACACAATTTCCACAGTACGTTTTCACTATTCCTTTCCACGCAAATGGTTGAAGCTTGCCGCTATATACATTTGTTCTCGATGGGTTCGAAGACCCGGAGTAAGACAGAACCACTTGACTACGCAAAAAAAAAGAAAAAAACCAAAACCCTGAAATCACCCCAAAAGTCTTACCGGCGGGTTCCGGTCCTTTTCGATATAAGCTCGAGCACAAACACTTGCGGTAAGCCTCCGTCGTAGCCGGGTGTGCACTGGATTTCCGCAAACTGTTGCGTCCGGTTCGGCAGACTGCAATTACTTACCGGTGACGGTAGATCTGACACGGCCGGAAGTTGAATGTCATGGGATAAAGCAGCAAAACACACACACACACGGATACAGAACACAGAAGAAGAAAAAAATGAAACACACAAAATAGAGAAATGTTAGTATCAGGTGCGTGTTTTGATACACGACATTACCCAAGGGTGGACGATCGACGCTGATGCTGATGGGATTTGTGCAAGTGTATGTGTGTGTGTGTGTGTGTGTGCGGTTCGGGTTGGACACTGGTTGAGCTAAAACCACGGTTGAGCGTTGGACATGCGTTGCGTGCGGAACGGATATTCTTTTTCGGATTAAATGCGATGATTGGAATTGGAAATAGAAACGATTTCTTCGTGCGAATTCACCCCACCCGAGCAGCAAACCGATGGCGGCAGGAAGGAGTGTGNTGGGTTCGAAGACCCGGAGTAAGACAGAACCACTTGACTACGCAAAAAAAAAGAAAAAAACCAAAACCCTGAAATCACCCCAAAAGTCTTACCGGCGGGTTCCGGTCCTTTTCGATATAAGCTCGAGCACAAACACTTGCGGTAAGCCTCCGTCGTAGCCGGGTGTGCACTGGATTTCCGCAAACTGTTGCGTCCGGTTCGGCAGACTGCAATTACTTACCGGTGACGGTAGATCTGACACGGCCGGAAGTTGAATGTCATGGGATAAAGCAGCAAAACACACACACACACGGATACAGAACACAGAAGAAGAAAAAAATGAAACACACAAAATGGAGAAACGTTAGTATCAGGTGCGTGTTTTGATACACGACATTACCCAAGGGAGGACGATCGACGCTGATGCTGATGGGATTTGTGCAAGTGTATGTGTGTGTGTGTGCGGTTCGGGTTGGACACTGGTTGAGCTAAAACCACGGTTGAGCGTTGGACATGCGTTGCGTGCGGAACGGATATTCTTTTTCGGATTAAATGCGATGATTGGAATTGGAAATAGAAACGATTTCTTCGTGCGAATTCACCCCACCCGAGCAGCAAACCGATGGCGGCAGGAAGGAGTGTGAAAGTGAGCTCGTTCTTTTTATTTCAGCAAAACTAACAATCCAAAAAAACGATACCCGACAAGAATTGAACCGGAACCGGTAAGAAAACGAGAGGGAGAAAGCATTTAAATGGAAAAGCCTCAAGTGAGAGTGAGTTTCGTGCACCGAGCGGCAGATGGCGCTGTTCGGGCAATAGACACATTTACGTCAACTTTCAAGGCATGCTTGGATGGGACAGCGAACCAACTAGCAACAAAAAAAAAGGGAGCAAGAAAAGAAAAAAAAAAGAACAGAATAATACGTTCCACTTTGGGCACTTCTGTCGCATTGCACGCAAACCCACCGGGTTCATGCCGTCAGCGAAAGGATAATGACCGAATCGGAGTGGATGAAATTCGAACTCAGCACAGCGCTGGAGCACAGTTATGGGACCAGCACGGGACGTAAACAGAAACAAAAAAAACCCAACTTGGCTAGAAAGTAGGATCCCGACAGTTTCCAATGTCACCAGTATCAAGCGCAAGGACCAAACGGTCGAACCGGCCGATCCATGGGTGAGTGAGAAGTGAGAATGGAACGAGCGAAAGGGAGAGAGTGAGAGCAAAAGCAAAAAAAGAAAGAAATCCTGATGTGCAAAATGATTGATGCCCACGGTTCTGTCGGATCGGGTTGGTAGATGGAATACTGTCACTATCACACGTGTGCAAACACACTACCCTATATATAGGCACAGGCACACACACACACACACACACACACATCCAAAACAAGGTCGAAAAGCTCTGAGGATCGTTGCTGGCGACGTACGTACGTCCGGAGTATTAGAGATGACACACGGTGTGGATGATTTGTTATTGGGGCTTCATTTCGCAGGACGCCGAGAAACCGTGCGGTCCGTGCGGGCCGTGCGGTAAAGTGCCGGCAAAACATGGAGGTTTGCTTATTTGTTTTTGCAAGCCAGCGTTTGCGTTGCGGTCGGAACATGTGCGGAGCAAAATAGATCGAAATCGGCTCGAAGGGATCGGCGGTGCGGACCGCCCGGTGCACGGAAGGGGGATCCAGTGTGGCGTATGGGTGTTATTTTTGTTTCCCATTTAATCCGTTCACGATTCACGATCCATTTCCACGCCACCGCTGCGGCATTGCGTAGCTGCATTTGACAGCCGATGTCGAACTCTGGGCCCGGGTACCGATGGCCGATGGTGCACTGGTGAACGTGAAGAGCACATGATGTTGATGCGGTCAAACGAAACTACCACCCCACACACACACACACACACACACACACACAGACACACGGGTCTGTCTGTCTCCCTAGGCCGATATGTTTGTGTATGTATGCGAGCGTGAAATGTTCGATTGGCACACAGGCTGGTAGGTTCTTTTTTAGGTCGAAAGGAAGGAGCACGCGGTGCGATACGTACGAAAGAATCCACAATCTAGGTTAGCTTTGGAGAGCCGGGATGATATTGATTTTGCGAACCTCCTTCTCCACTCCCAGCCCCAAACCTTCGACCGTCCTCCCTTTGACTCACAGAACTCTGTCCTGGAGGAGAAGAAGTAGAAAAAACCATTACCTGCCAGAACGAGCTGAAACGTGCACGGTTGACTTTGAGGGCCAACTTCGTTAACGGCCCAGCAGGTTAGTGTACCGTAGTCCTGCAAAGATAGAATAAATAATAAGAGAGCAGACGAGACAAAGACCGCCCGAACCCAACCCAACCCAATAGCGCCACCCAAAAAAAAAAAACATAGAATAATACAAACACAAGCGGAAAGGTTAGTGTACGACCGTAAAGTGTGCTGATGCTACAATCTACATGAACTAGAACAAAGTGAAGATGACAAATCGATGACAGGCTGAAGCTTTCTTTACAGTGACACGTTTGCAAACAGCCGTGGGAAGCAGATTTCGGGCAACAGAGAGAGAGAGAGAGAAGGAGCAAAGAAGTTACTATGAATTTTGTAAAGGAAATTTGCCCCTGGCACCGCTTTGTAGCGACACATTTGATTACAGATTACGGTGGAGTACCATGCTGTTTAATTAAAACGCTATCAGGGAAATATATCATCAGTCCTGTCTCCTAGCATCCAGAGCAGTCTTTTTTCCTAGAAAAGAACGCTTGATTTAGACGTGAGATGGATGTACTTTAATAAAGGAATCGAAACATTGAACTGTTGAGCATTATATTTTTAGCTTCTACAACTTGTGTAGTGAGCAATTTGCTTCTGGATGAACTTATCATTTCCTCCCAATTCTTTCATTGAACACATGGAGACGCCTGGTGATTTACATGGAGGCGCCTAGTACCTCATCCGAGATGGAGCTTTTAACAACCACATAGCATTAATGAGAATTGGTAATTATATTAGCCCTGCAATAATTCTCTCGTATTTTCTATAACACAAACAATCACCAAAACAGTGTGCAAAACATCTTCGCTCTACGATGGATGGTCAGTAAGTTAAGATTTTACGTTTACATACGCCGCTATCAATATTGAGAAGACAAACACATTGATAGCTGGCATCGTCGTTGAAAGCCGAAACGAAATGTGTTTATATGTCGAAGCGTAAATCGCTCTTTCTCGTCTCCTGCAGCAGCGGAAGTAAGTGACAGATCGTGTTCCACCCGTAAAGCCGTGACGATGATGGCGTTGGGACCAGACACGTCTGCCTCAACCTTAAGCACACATATACCGCAGAGTAATCGGTTCACTTTTATGCATAATTCGATACCGACCGTACATCATAAACCAATTTTACGCACATTTACAACGCACGGGTGGATCGGGAAATGAATCGCCTTTTGGCGGAGTGTACATAGCAGTCTGCCAATCCGTCTCGCTGCCATATAAAACCAGGTGGATACCAGCACCCAAAAGTGGGGTAAAAGCGAGGATAAGAGAAAACACACTTCCTTTGCAGCCACTTTACTGGTGGATAATGTTTAAGCCTTGCTTTAAAACGCATTGAAAAGTGTACACCTTGGGCGAGGGAGTGGCACCAACAGAAACACCCAAAGGGATTCTCGGCAAGCTTTCGAAAGCCTGACAGCTTCAGGCTTTAGACGGTGTTTTGTTCTGTCTTTTGTATTGTTTTTTTTTTTTTTGGTTTGTTGCTTCTACTCTGCCCCCTTTTGCCGGTGTGCATGTAGATTGTAAGCCATTTTTCACACGCATAAAAGACGCCGGTTAAAGAGCAACACACCAAAACAGGAAAAAAAATCGAGAGAGACACCCGGCGGGCAATTTAAAGCAGCGTTGGCACTTGGTAAGGTTTCGTAATCCTTCCGTGTGATGCTTCTGCTCGAGTTACGAGACATTATTGTGACGCTGGGTCGCCCCTTCCGATTGATGAAGGGATGCAGGGTGAAATGCTTTCGGAAANTTTTTTTTTTTGGTTTGTTGCTTCTACTCTGCCCCCTTTTGCCGGTGTGCATGTAGATTGTAAGCCATTTTTCACACGCATAAAAGACGCCGGTTAAAGAGCAACACACCAAAACAGGAAAAAAAATCGAGAGAGACACCCGGCGGGCAATTTAAAGCAGCGTTGGCACTTGGTAAGGTTTCGTAATCCTTCCGTGTGATGCTTCTGCTCGAGTTACGAGACATTATTGTGACGCTGGGTCGCCCCTTCCGATTGATGAAGGGATGCAGGGTGAAATGCTTTCGGAAAGCGAGAGAGAGAGTGAAATGAGCTTAACGCCCGTAAAGTGACAGCGGGTCCCAAACAAGGCTAGAGCGCGTTGTAAATTGGGCAAACGTTACGAGGTGATTTTATGTTGGGGTTTTCATCATCAAACTGCTGATGGTGAAAACTTTACAAGATGCTTGGTAAATTAAGTAAAAAAAATTGGCCACAAACAACCAGCTTCCACAAAAGAGACAATGTTGTAAGATGGTGTTTCATAAATTGGAAAGATAGTTATCAAACTTGAAATATTTCTTTACAAAACGCATAGTACAATACTAGTTGAATAAAATCAAAATAAAAGTAAGGATATGATAGAATAATGAATAAAAAATATCCTCATTGATAATAGTTACAGTAGACGAATAAGAATTCAATTAATTAATTTAATCATTTTTCTGATTAATCATTTGAGAAACAATATAATCCCTCACCAATAATTTAACATCATGCATGACGCTCTTACACAGAAGAAGAAGTGCAAAACAATAACCACCAAAAAACGAAACCAATAACATACAGCTGATGTTTAATTCTGAACTTTTACGGTAACCCAAAAAACAAAAACCATATCGAACAGAAAGGAACGTGTTATCGAATGCCACAAAATGCGCTTACACGCTTGGTGCAGTACTCTACGTGAAACATTCATTCGAACCCGCTTGTACGCTTACCTGATCCGTCACCGGTGCGTAGTTCAGTACGCTGATGTTGCCCTGGCTGGTGTACCGATGTGCATCGACCTGAAGTATCTCGGCAGTGTTGTTGAATCGCCAGTGAAACGACCTGGGAAGTGGATGAAAGCAAAGAACAACGAGCATTCAATCAAACGCACAAGCTAGCTGGTTGACATGTTTCGCACTGCAAAAAAAAAAAAGGTTGTCCATCCGTGTTTGTTTGGGTGTCTTTTGTACATCTTTTGCTTCGGAATGTGTCTCTCTCCCCGGCGACGGGGATAAAGCTTTCCCTTTCAAAGGGAACGCAATTAAAAACGCTTTGTCGGGAGGGAAAAGGCTATTAAAACACTTTTAAGCTAGCATTAGCGAAAGGGTGTCAGGTGAACCTGAACCGTCTTAAGGTTCTATTCGCAGAAGGATATTTCAAAGACATCCACGGCACGAGTCGTATAAGACGAAACAAGCAAAGCAGAAACACAGAAAACAAAAGAAATGGAATTTCCTTTACCACAGCAAGGTGGTGTCATCCTAACCAGTGTTTTAGGACACCCGTTTGCAGACACCCGATTTTGGGTTGGTCAATAATTAAATAGTTCTTGGAAGAGTGTCAGCCGCGTTACACCAACAGGTATAGCGAGCAGCGCTAGAAGCAAACACGAAATGGGAGAGAAAATTCCACCAGACTTGCATAGGAGTTTGCCATGCAAGGGGAAATCGCTCGGTGGGGCCAAACAAAAAAAAAATGGAAGTGAAAAACAAAAAAGCAGAAACAAAATGAATGTTAATAAAATAACGAGACCATTGTAAACGAAATTACCATGCCCGCTGCCTGGCGCATCCGGCGCCACTGGTCTCATCCCATACCGGACGGGGCAACGTAATGTGGCAACTTTTTAATAAGTAAACATGCACCGGATCCATGCACCGAAGCTGCCGTGGTTCTCATACCACCAAGCCACCACCACCACCACCAAGCCTGGTGTGCTGAGGCTGAAGTTGTGGCAGCAAAAATGGCAAAACTTTGGCGCGCGCTTCGTCGAGCATCTTCAAGCTGCCCACACACATACACACATACAAACACACACACACCCAAACACCGAGCAGGCAAATGCTCGTTTGCTTGTGGTGAAGATTCTCACGGATACGGGGGTGCCGAGTGGTTTTTTAGTTTTCTGATACATGTATATGTGTGTGTGGGCGTGTTTTTGTATTTTAAAATACTTTACCCCGATCTGCTTCGAGCTTTCGGTAACGGTTGGTGTATTTGTTTTGTTGCTGTTTTGATTATTTTCTTGTTTTTGTCTCATCCCATTGCACCGGCGCTGCTTGTAATCAGCGCACGTAGTAATGCAGCCGGGACAGTTTTTCACACAGAACGTTACGCTACTCCCCCTTCTCCTCCCTGTAATCCCTCACAACCCCCCCCCTCCCCCACCACCCTTACCTCCTACCAAACAACGGCTTGCAAGCTTGTCTGAGTTTTGCAACAAGAGCAAGTTTTGCTGTGGAAAGTGGAACTCAAATCAAACAGTGAAAACATCTCGCTCTCAGCCCTTCCACCTGAACACGCGTGTATAGTTTTTGGGGCCCGCTCATAATGATTCGGGTGGTTGATTATGATGCTTGTTTATATATTTTTTTGTTGTTGCGCTTCTTCTGTTTGCTCGTATGTGTGATTACGTGCATGTGCGCGGGTGGGCGCTTTATACTTGGGCTAAGCTCGGCTAATGGGTCTCACATTTAGCAACAGCATTTCCCGGACACTGCTTGCTGTACCAGGAACCCCTTTCAGCCCACCCAAACGCGTGTAAGTCGAACGAAGGAAGTTTGTGCTCAGCGAGTGAAGTAAATAGAACGTGGTGTGTTTGGTGAGCATTGTTTGGGAATTTTACGAGCAGTTTGGCTGTGCTAATAGATTGTGTTTTGCAGCCGATTTGATGATGCAGGAATTGTATGTTTACCGTGCATGATGTTCCTATAATACAGGACAGTCTATTACGGATCTACAGAAGTGGGAAAAAAACTTCTTGAGACTTTTTGTAAAATGTGGAAATTGGTTGCAAAACGATCCATCAACATTTGCATCAACAATAGGCGATCTTCAATATGTAAACTGGAACCTATTCTTCTGTTCGTTTATAAATATTTTGTTGCCAACAAAAAATAAATCAATTACGCCTAAATGTATGCAATGCACAAGACAAACGTGTTACTTAAGCAACAATAATCATGCTCTGGATTTATGCTTTTAGTGTAGGTTCTTTAGTTTAAACTTTTCCATTAAAACAGCTTAAATAAAGCTTAAGCATTTAATTTATTCTCACAAATTGTTATCAATTACTCAACAGCCGCTAGTTGCTACAGGTGCGCTCTGCATCTTTACGTAAGATAACTCCATTCGTAAAGTGATAAAACTCCCACTTGCTCATGTGATGCGTGGGCAAGTGCACTGCAATATGCACGATAAGACTTGCCGTAATTAAATCATTTCCTCAATAATGTAATGAAATCCTCATGCACCTGTACGCCAACCGACGCATTGCGTGCAGTGGACTTTGGTGGGCGTAGGCTTTAACTTGCGTTTCCCACACGTGCAAGAGCACGGGTGTGAGCTATTTCAAGGCGGTAATATCGCTCACGCCGTACCGTGGGCCGTGTTGATTTACCTGAAGGAATCATTTCCTTCCAACCTGGTGCAGATGTTGGTGTGCAACGGAACGAGTCGGTGCCTGTGTATTCCTTAACCTACGTGGGCCACCCCTTTTTGTGTCGAGCGTTTACACCGGGCACGTAAGCGTTCGTGTACTGGACGGAATGATGGAATGTTGAGAGCAGGGCGATATATTTGTTGCTCTCTGCGCGATGTACCATGATAAATTTTCCTCAACACAACAACCATAAGCGAACGGAAAAGAAAATCCTTCGTGCATCGTTCCCGTTTTATTTTTCATACTTCATCCATCCACAGGGTTACACTCTGTACCGTGACGCAAAGCGGCAAAAGAAAAAGAGGGCAGTAGGTAAAAATAAAACAAAATGCACTTACCTTGCTGGTGGGTCGGCAAAAATGTGGCACGGAATTTCCACATTCTCGTTCCGGGACGCGCCAATTAGTATGGCATTCCGGTTGCCTCCGGACAGCTCGCTACCGTTCACGGGCACGCTGCCAGCCAGCCTTTCCGTTGCACAGACGGGTACATCTGTAATAAGAGTGCAGCAGCAGCAGCAGCAGCAGTGCATGCAGTGGCAGGAGAAAGAGAGTCCGTTAATTACTTTCATCAACACGCGTCCCGTATCGTACACGTGGCCTGGTCCAAATACACACACATATTCTCCCTTGGAACCTTCGTCCATCCCATCCCCAGAGTGGCATTGGCAGAGATTAAAGCCCCAAAAACGTTGCTCGGCGACGCTACTGCTTAATTCCCCTATACACAGGAGTGGTTGCATGGGTCATGGGATGGGGTCAGTTATGAACCGCAATGAAATCAAAAAATCATTTCACCTGCATTCGAAGCGTACAGTCGACCCGGACTAAATCGGCCATCTACGGAGGTATTGATGCACACCGGAGTAACCCACTGTAACCCGCGTTCGTTGTTGTTTTGGAACACATTTTCATCCCGAACAGTTCAAAAGGAGAGAGAGAGAGAGAGTTTAATGTGTGTGTGTGTGTGTGCATGTTTTTGCATGTTTGCTGTTGTCATAAAATGGGCGTCTGTTTGTGGCAATTGCAACGCAAACCTTACGTTCAACAGTGTGCAGAGATGGTACGCAAAGCACCACTGGACGTGGGATTTAAATACTCTTTTTTGTCTCTTTTTTGTCTTTGCTGCAAGACAAGGTGATTATGATTTCTAGATAGTGTGAAACCCATGATGACTACTAATGGTAGTGTCGTTGAAACGTGACATGTGAACAGCGTGGGAGGATAAGTGGATAACAAGTTTGTGGCAGGAAATGTACGAACTATTACGACTGTGTTTGTGGAATGTTTTTAAAGCTTAATTAATTAACTTTCTTAAAAAGACATTAAGAGTTGATTTGTTTTAAAATGAATAACTATCTGTTGTGGATGAATAATGCATTTTTTTTAAATCTAAGGAAGATTTTACACATATCGCACCTGAAAGTATGCAATGTTTGTTAATATACAATGGGTACTGTTAGGTTTAGGACATAACTGAAGCTTAGGATTTGTTTATTGTAGTGATGTAATTATTGTACACCAAGTGAGCTTATAAATTACACGACTCTGAAATTTTTGTTCGCACAAAACATGACTTTTGATGGATAAAAATGTATATGGAATAAACTAAAGGTATGATCTAATCGGATTTAGAGGTACATTTTTACAGCAAAATTATGCTACATTCGCATTACATTTTCGATTCCCAATGCACATAAATTGTCTGGTAATTTTACATCATCTGTATTCATTAATGGTTGTCCGGACGGTTAACTGTGACTGTGGGGGAATAAATATAAAAGGACCCACGCACACTTCCACGTATACATCATGTTTGATCATCATATCATGACCGCATTGCAATTGTTTCAATACCCCCGGAACGTGTCATACCCGGCTGGGCATGTTTCATATGTGGCCAACTAATCGCGGAATTAGTTCCAGTTTGGGCCAGGTGATTGGTTAGGCTTCCGGCTTCCGAACTGCGCTCCCTTTTCACGGGGCAGGTCAGTACAGGTATACAGCAGCATGCACGACAAGCGAGAGAAGTGCATGCAAATCCATGGAGCAGCAGAGAGAGAGAAAGAAAGAAAAAAAAAACTGCAGCTACCATTCGAACAAACGTGAAACCGGATGCGATTGTTCGTTTTCATTTGTAAGCCAATATATCGGTTTTGCGAAAGCCGTTTATCGGAATGAAAATTTGGTTTTCATGGTTGGGCGGTTTTTTTTGGGGTTGAGAAGGGGAAGGAGAGGGTCACGCGATGTACGTTCACCAGCGTGGAATTCCAACAGTGCAACGCTTGTGTGTGTGCATCCTGTCTAATAACGCTGGGTCCTGCAAGCGCCATGGTGGCCAATTATTTTGTTTCATTTTTAACTGTTCAGCAGCGAGGTATCGTTGCGCTGCCTGGGTGCTGCAGCTAAACACGCAACAGTGCGGGCCGGGATTCGGTCACGTAAGCCCTCTAAATGTGCGCCAAACCATAAATGACAATATTGCGAAAGCGCATTTTGCAATAATCTGATTACGGGCGGCCACCTTTACCCGCTAACGGGATGGCGCATATTTCAATAATATGCTAAATATAATTAATCGAAACGTTTCCCGGTACGGGGTATGGGTTCGCCCAGGGGTAACAACACGGAAGTCTGTCAGAAAAGGGGTAATATTTTAGAATACGGGGAAACACTTTTTGTTGTTGTTGTTCCTTCACCCACCTGGCCGAACCGAGGTGGGACGTTGACCGTGGAACGAACCTTTTGCTCTGGCATTATCGTATTCAAGTGGTCACTTCATCACTTTTGATAGAATAAATCGTTGCCTAGGATATAATTTGCATATTTAGCGTTGGTACGGCTTACAGTGCGCCCGTGCTGGGAATTAAGTTTCACATGATTTTGTAGCACACAGTATTGGGTCATTAGAATTGGGGAGAAAAAAAAAAATCGTTCAAAAACGGCACCGTTGATTGGTGCCGTTGGTCGCAAAGCTTTGTTTCGGCTTTTGGTAGCGATCCTTATTTTTTAGTCTAAGCAAGGTATTGAAATTTTGGGCAAACATTTCCACCTAATGAAGCATTTTCGCTTCGCGCAAATTGGATTTAACTTACAGATAGAAAAAATATTAAGGAGGTTAATTACGAAAAATGGGAAATAATCGGATTGAATGACTAAACCGTGAGCGTTCGGGGGGAATATGATTTAAATTAAACCAAATTTTGCTGATGTTTTCGTCGAACTGTTTCCTGTTTTGGCGTACGTCTAATTGTTGTTACGATACTTTTTAGCAGTAAAATTACCTTGCTCTATTTCACTGTATCAATTCAGTAAACTACCCAAGCCCAATGCAACAATGTGGTTGCAACGTTCAAAAGCAGATTTAATACTGTTTGCTGGAAAAATCATACGTTGCCCGTCATAAGCCTAAATGTATGCAATGTTAAGTGTAAAAAGTGGTTTTAACAATATTCCATAGGGTTTGCTAGATCTTCTTTTTTACCATTTTATTCAACAAAAGAAAAACTATTTTCCCACCGTAATGTTAAACGAAAAAAGGTGTTTTCGATGATGCATTGAGTGTGAATGATGTGAATGATTATTTACTAAAACTCTATTTAAAGCACCTTGACCAACTCTCCTGCTTCGCTGATTGTGCTAAATATTTATGCAATTCAAAATGCACACAAGTGCGTACTCTGTCACTAGCTTTCACGCTATCCACCGAAATTGAAATACTGTTACTGAGAGTGCTTCAAATTGATCGACAAACTAATAATTTGCAATACTTCAATCATGCTTAAAACATTCATAATACTTTTGATGGAGTATTCGGGTGCACGATAACGGTACGGAATGAATAACCAAATATTAACACAGCCAAAGTATGTACATCGGTATACGATGTGATGCATTATGTGGCAGAATGGCTGTCCTAGAATGGAGAAAAATAGTGCAGAACCTAAGGAACGGTTTCATGTTGGGTAAACGAAAAAAAAAAACAAAAAATGTAGGGACGCATATTTGATGCAAGCTGCCCAGAGCGAGTGCAGGCCACTGCATTTGACTGCATGATCGATCAGTGCGCGAAACTTTTGAATGCTGATGGACCATAGTTGATGCTCATATGGCACG